>JAGVVM010003104.1:0-20225 GCA_019149425.1 Psidium friedrichsthalianum
GCTATCTCTAGAGGCTTGTAGCATGCAAATTTTGAATGGCCCCAGTACATAGTGGATGTGCCGAGGCAAACATTTTGTGCCATCTCAAGCAGGGGATCCTTACGGATCATATCACGATTTTCCTTTTTTTCTCTCACGACTAGGTCGAGGGGGGAAGGTGATTATCAATGTCGCGATTACATAACGCGAACGTGGTAACCCTTCGATCCATCTGATTCTGTTTTGTGCATTCGTGGTCAGAAAAAAAAGACCCAAACAACGATGTCGGTAATCTAGAAGGATGAATGGAGTTCGCTATACTTAATGAAAGGGTCCCAAGAAACGGGGGTGAAAAACATACTGCTATACGCCGGACTCATCAACACGATCCCCCAGCTTTTGCATCATCATATTCCTTGGCTAGCTATGGGCGAGATGAACTATGAGCGGTAAAAAAAAAGAAAAAAAAAGAACATCTGTCCTTATTAGCAAAAGAAATTGAAAAGATAGCAATCAATGAGAAAGGAATTCCCCAGGGGGGGGCATGGGGCAAAGCCAAAACTTAGGGAGAACTATCTATGGCGGATCGTCAAAGATATGTTTCCTTTCCTACCGCATAACATAGGTTGATAGGAGTTTTAGTTCGGATAACAAAAGGTTAACCGGAATTACCTTGTGTTGTGTTGTACTTGCCTCGCTTTTACATGCAGCAAGGCCCCCCACGAGGAAAGTGCTCAATCTGGAGCGAGGGCCAGCGAATCTATGCAGCTGACGTGCGCTCCTAGATTCTTCCCATGAACTCAAAAGCATCTCTCTCTCTCTCTCTCTATTTATGTGTGTGATTTTCTGCTTCTCTACATCAGTCGGTTATCGCTTGTCAATTACCCTCAAATTTTGGAAAACGATGAATAGATTTACTTTAAAAATCTCTCCTTTTCAGTACCGAGGTAAAAAGAAGAAATGACGAAAAGAAGAAACCCTCCCTTGAATTTTCCTCTTTGCCCTTTGTTTTTTTTAACTTCGCTGCGTGGAATCGCCTCATTCGAATGTAACAAAACCCTAAAGGGTTCTTGTAAGAACCGATCGCCGCCGGATTGATCTGGGCCGTCAGTTCACTCCTCTCCCTCCCCTCCATACCCGCACGTCTTCACTGTTCTTAAAGAATCCAAGCTCGGTTTTTTTTTTTTCCGCTCTTCTTCCCTTTCGTTTTGGCAGCAACACTCTTGCGTCTTCAATTGTCGTTATCGGCTCTTCTTGTTGGCCGTTACTGGGAAATCTCTGCTGGAATTTGCAGTGGAGCGAATTTCCCCAGACCCAATTCACGAGTACCTAGTGTCTTCTGTGTATGTTGTATGTAGATAGCGCTGAGAACCGTAGGTCGAGGAATAACCGTTTTTACATCCCTGGCTTGGAGATTAAGAGTTTGATCAGCTTAAAGTAGGCGGTTTTGTTGCGTGTATATGGGGAATTAGGTGTTTCTTCCGTCAAAGTTTGGATTTTTAATGCTGTATTTGAGCTTAGGATTTGTTTTTTCGCTCGTGGTTTTTGATCGAATGAGCTGTTGATGGGTGTAGTGTGATGATCGTCAGTTCAGTTGCGAGTTACGAATCGGCTTGAGTTTTGGAGGATTTTGTTCAATCGATCGCCGTAGCAGACCGATGTTGGAAGCAGCGAAGGATCGTTGGAGATGAGTTGGAAAAGGAGATAGGATGCTGCTTCGGAGCAGCGGCGGGCAGAGGCCGACGATCGGGAGCGGGAGCTCAATATTTTCAGAAGCGGCTCTGCTCCTCCAACAGTTGAGGGTTCATTACTGCAGTCGGAGGATTGTTTGGAGGCGGAGTTGGTGACAATTCCGTGCTTCCTGACTTTTCTGGGGTTAAGAACGGTAATGGGTTCGCATCCGAAGAGGAGTTACGGTCTGATCCAGCATATCATTCTTACTATTACTCTAATGTGAATCTGAACCCACGTCTTCCGCCCCCGTTACTTTCCAAGGAGGACTGGAGGTCTGCTCAGAGGCTGAAGGGTAGCGGCTTAGCCTTAGGTTGCATCGGAGATAAACAAAAGTGACTAGGCCTGAAATGGTGGAACTAGGTCTTTATTTTCTATGCCCCCTGGGTTTAGTTCCAGAAAACAAGGGATCGAAGCTGACTCGGAGAAGGTGCATGGCTCAGCTGAGTGGGGAGGTGACGGCTTAATTGGATTGTCCGGATTAGCTTAGGAATAAGAAAAAGAGCCTTGCTGAGATTTTTCAGGTGATCTCTCTTTGATTGTGCTTCTAACTTAAATCTTCAGTCTCGAGTTTAGTGAATCTGAATTATGAATTCTGTCCCTTGTCACATTTTATCGAAGTCATTCTTCGAGAGCCAAGCCCTTGACACTCTACATGTTCCCACAATCGACAGGCCTTTAAACTGACCTTTTGTCCGTGGTACTATGTTTTACTTCAGTACCGTGCTTCATTTTGTCTTACTGTGAATTGGATTTTTTAAGATGCTTATCGATGGAAAGCTTTTAACCTTTCGCATGGGACAAACTGAGTAAATCTTTATGTAGGATTAAATCTCCAAGTGATCCAATTCTTCCAAAGAAATCATTTAGCTCATCTATGGTCATTGTAAATCGAGTCAAAGCACGTTCTTATTTTCCTTCACCTTTGAACCAATGTATATCTATTTCCATTTTCTGCTTTTTAACAAATATCAAAACTGATAATGCAGTGTTCTCGATAGTCATGTCGGAGCACTGCATCTATATGCTGCTGGTTGCTAGCACCCGAAGAAGAGTAGTTGGATGTAATGACAAAGTAAGATAGCAATATAAGCTGGCAATATATTGGCCCAATCTTTAGCGTGAAGCTAAAAACAATTTTAGTAATTCACAATATTTCAATTGCAAAGTCAGTACAATGTTCTATTGGTCCTTATGGCCACTTGTGGTTCCTGATTTGGCTGGTTTTTGCTTATTGACAGGACGATTTGGGACAGCAACACCATCACAGGGCACCCCTCTCGTCCGGCAGCCGTAATGCATTTGATGAAATATTGAGTTGGTTTCTTCTGCCGAAGCTGAGCTCACTCACTTGCGCAATGAGTTGGCATCTGCTGATACTTCGAGAGCTGGTGCAAATGGTGGGCTCATCTGCAGTGCAGAATATTGGTCATCCTTCTTCATATTCATATGCTGCAGCTCTTGGTGCTTCTTTGTCTAGAAGCAGCACCCCAGATCCACAGCTTGTCGCCAGGGTTCCTAGTCCATGCCTCACTCCGATTGGATCGGGGAGAGCTGGTGCTGCTGAAACAAGAGCAGTTGGTGCTCCTCACTCTTTACATGGCGCCTCTTCACAACAATAACAAGCCGGGGACTTGGTGGGTGCTTTTTCTGAAATGAATCTGTCAAGAAATGGTACAATTGATGAGCAGAACCGTTTGGCTCCAAAGATGGAACAGGATGCTGATATGCACCAGGACTATCTCTTTGGCCTGCAAAGTGGTCAGAATATGTTTCTAAAGAAGTCAGAGTCTGGGCATCTACATGTTCCTTCTGGTCTTAGTTCATCTGATCGGTGAAAAGCAATGGGGGTGGACCTCATATTAGTGCAGCACTGTTAGCTGACAGGCATGTTGAACTTCAGAAGTCTCCTGCTGTTTCCAGAAGCCCCTACTTGAAGCCTCACCGACCTCGCCTCTTAATGGTGTGGGCAACTTTGCTTCCCAATATCAGCATCTAGATAGTCCAAATTCATCATTCACTAGCTACGGCTTAAGTGGTTCTCTTTAGATCCAGCATTAGCATCAGTAATGGGTGGTCACTTGGAATGGGCAATCTGCCGCCTTTATATGAGAATGCAGCTGCAGCTTCGGCCATTGAATGCCTGGAACTGATTCAAGGGTGCTGGGAGAGGTTTGGCTACTGGATCAAATCTGACGGCTGCTGCCTCTGAACAAAATAGTCTTAGTAGGATGGCAAATCAAATGTCAGGTGGTGCTGTGCAGGCACCTTTTGTGATCCCATGTATCTTCAATATTTGAGATCATCTGAGTATGCTACTCAGCTAGCTGCTCTTAACGAACCTGTTGACAGGAACTACTTGGGAAGCTCTTACCTAAATTTACTTGAAATCCAGAAAGCTTATCTTGGAACATTGTTATCACCTCAGAAATCACTGTATGGGGTTGGCAGTAAATCTGGTGCTTCCAAATCATGGGTACTATGGTAACCATGGTTTTGGCATTGAATGTCTTATCCTGGAAGTCCCTTGGCAATGCCGTCATTCCGAATTCCCCAGTTGGATCTGGTAGTCCCATGAGGCAGCATGATTCCATACGTCTGCCTTCAGGGATGAGAAACTTAGCTGGGGAGTCATGGGACCCTGGCACTTGGATGGAGGCATGAATGAAAACTTTGGATCCTCTCGACTGGAAGAATTTAAGAGTAATAAGACCAAGTGTTTCGAGCTGTCAGAGATAGCTGGTCATGTGGTTGAGTTCAGGTACCTCCAGCCTGGTCATTGGCGCCCTTTTCTTTGGCTCACTACTACTCTTCTGTTTTTGACCTCTTGCTTCATGAAATTTGTTTTATAGTGCGGACCAATACGGGAGTCGGTTTATACAACAAAAGCTCGAAACAGCAACCGCTGATGAGAAAAACATGGTGTATGAGGAAATTATGCCCCATGCTCTTGCTTTAATGACGGATGTGTTTGGTAATTATGTTATACAGAAGGTACATTTGCCTTTGTTATGATACTGCAATCGTTATTCAAAACTCGATGTTCTAGTGTGATTGTTTTCGCAGCTCGATGTTCTTGTGGGATTTATTTTAATGACTTCCATGTGCAGTTTTTGAGCATGGACTTGTGTCCCAGCGCAGAGAACTGGCCAACAAGCTTTTTGGACACGTGTTAAATCTCAGCCTTCAAATGTACGGCTGTCGCGTTATTCAGAAGGTACTATTAGATAATTTGGGGTACCGTGTTTTTGGGCAATCATTTGCTACTACCATATTGTTCTGTTCAATGCACCTTTAATTCTCCCAGCTATGTTTTAGGGCCATTTTTCATAGACACCATATTGTTAGACATCATATTTTGAGATCTAATGGAGCACTGGATTTCCATCTGGATTCCCTGATTCACGCGTTGACTTAGCTTTGATGTTTTGCACCAGTGATCTATATAGCCTTGACCATATTTTGGCAGAGTCTAACTTGTTAAGATATTCCATTGCTCCATAGCAAATTTGATCGTAATTCGAGCTTAAGCTTGTGGTTAAGCTTGCTTATAGAAGCTTTATGTTGTCAGGCTATAGAGGTTGTTGATCTTGATCAGAAGATTCAAATGGTTGAAGAGCTTGATGGTCATGTCATGCGCTGTGTTCGTGATCAGAATGGAAATCATGTTGTCCAGAAGTGTATTGAATGCGTCCCAGAAGATTCTATACATTTTATTGTCTCAACATTCTTTGATCAAGTAGTGACCCTTTCAACCATCCTTATGGTTGCCGTGTAATACAGGTGGATAAACTCTCATATTGCTTAAGACCATTTTTCAAGGCCTTAAATATGTATAGTTCCTGAGATCTTGCCTGTTCATGTGGCAGAGAGTATTAGAGCACTGCGAGGACCCTAAGACACAGAGCAAAGTTATGGATGAAATTTTAGGATCTGTAAGCATGCTGCACAGGATCAGTACGGCAATTATGTGGTTCAGGTCTCTAAATATATCCTAATTACTCCTTTGCCTGCCTTTTATATGCTGCTGTTGTTGATTGGATGATATGGTATTCATTCTTGTCCCCTGGTCCATGCTTACTGCCGTCTTCCTTGGATGATAATCCCTTAGCACATTTTCAACATCTTGAGTAAGGTATTATGTAAGATCTGTGTTTTATGGGAAATTTTCCTTGTACTTTGACTGTCTTCAGTCCCAGTCCTCATCTGTGTCGGCTGACTGTTAATCGGGTGCAACTTAGAAGGTATCATGTGACACCCAATAGTTCAGTCTAAATCATCAAGAACTATTAGAGTGATTGGCATTTCTTTTTCAGTATTCATGTCTCATAAAATTGTGGATATTTTAACATGAATTTCTTTGCAGCGGTTTCTTTTGGACCATTAAGATTCTAGACCTTGAGCTGTAGGCTTTACTGTTTTATTTGTTGAAGCTTCTTGCCAAGAATTATATCCCATTTACTTTCTTTTCTTGTTTTGTACAGCATGTCTTGGAGCATGGAAAACCTCATGAGCGTTCTGCTATTATTAAGGAATTAACAGGGAAAATAGTTGAGATGAGTCAGCAGAAATTCGCTTCTAATGTGTGGAGAAGTGTTTGACATTTGGTGATCCTTCGGAACGCCAGTTGATGGTGGATGAGATGCTTGGCACTACTGATGAGAATGAACCTCTTCAGGTGTGGGCTTCCTGTTATAACTTACCAGAATTGAAAGAATACATTATATATTTCCTGTGAGTTTAAATCGACAATATTTTGTATTGGTCCGTAAGATGGAGTAAAATTTCATTTACATCTTTTGGAAGTTTAGCAAACATTTTTTTTCATATCAATCTTGGATGCAGCACTCATATATCCAGTGTTTCTGTTCAATATGGTAAGTGGGATAGTGTCCCCATATGGTGGGGAGATTGGAGAGTGAATCTATCTGATCAGATGGAATAAATGCACCATCTTTTACTTACTTCTGAAGCTGAATTTCGTCATCAAATAAAAACTCTTAAATGGTATTTAGGGCTGATCAATGCTCGAGATGATGTTAGGCATTGTTGTGACCCACTGAATGACCTGCTTTGCTGCATACATAACATGCGGACTAGGTTGGCATGTTTGTTCAGTGAGGCTTTTGGAGTCTTTTTGTCTCTCTTAAGATGCCTGGATCATAATGAAGTTCAGTTAAATGGTGATCATGCCTATTTTAACAAATTCACACTCTTATATTGTTTGACGGTTGACTAAGGAATTGTGCGGCTTTCTTCTGGTTTCATGTTCTTATTTATTTGAAGTTGCATGGATGCTCTTTGTAGGGATGAATACTCGTGTAAGACTTTATGTTCTAGAAACTGAAATCTCATTTACTTACGCATCTCTTGATACTGTAGTTAGCCTGATGCTTTCATATCATTCTTTGCTGCATATCCTTCTTTTAATCTTGGGCACTTCTGTTCTTTCTGTCAACTATCTTCATCCAGGCAATGATGAAAGATCAGTTTGCCAATTATGTCGTACAAAAGTGCTGGAGACATGTGACGACCATCAACGTGAGTTAATTCTTTCGCGAGTAAAGTTCATCTGACTGCACTGAAGAAGTACACATACGGAAAGCTATTGTGGCGCGAATAGAAAAGCTTGTCGCTGCTGGTGGTGCGTTTTCTCTTTTACAAATTCTTGGATGTTTCCTCGACTGTAGCGAGGAGTTCTTGATTACTCCTCCATTTGGAAACCTATTATGTTCTCCTATCTCTCTGCCAAATGACACTCTCTGTTCAATCATTTGCAGAAAGGAGAATGGCGCAATCTCCACACCCTGCCTAGGCTGCGCGATGCAAAGCCAGTTTGTATAGCTAACCGACGCTAGTGTGAGGGCTTCCTCTTCATTTCTTTGTTTCAAGAGCCCATGGCGGCGCTTATCTTTTCAGGGAAAGAAGTGTGAGCCAGCTGAAAAAAAAATAAAGTCGATGCCTGTACTGCTAAAGAAACTGTAAATTATGTAGCTTTTTCTTCAAGTTTTATACGCACGAAATCTAGCAAGCCGAGGTTGCAGATGTGGAGAGCACAGCTGATGAAGTTCCTGGTAAGGTAAATGACTGTATAAGTTTTCCTGAAAGAGTGTAAAAAAAAAAAAAATGGATCAATGGGCAGTGGTGGAGGTGGAATGTACAAAGAATGTCACTTATCTGTGAGAGCTGTTAATGTTGTTAGATGAGGCGAGAATTTTCCCTAAATGAAATGTTTTGACTTTCTTTATTCATTTTTCCACTGCTGGTTGGCTCATGGTTTTGTTTATATTGTGGATGGATTATAGTTGTTAATCATGTTTAGTCTACTCCTTAGAGGTTTAATAACTTGTCCAATTCATGATTTAATTATGTTCCTAATATGCTTTAGAAAATGAACCCCCAAATTCTCGTGCTCATCATTTTATCTGGGCCGGAAACGATCACGAAACTGAGGTTTGATTCTCTGGGTTAGTGGACAAGTGATGTGTTAGAAAAAAAATTGTTAATATTATTAACAATCTCAAACTGTTACCCTTGTGTTACGTTCTCGGCCCGTCCTCTTGTTAGCTTCTGTTCAACATCCCGTTAAATTGCTGGAGTGGGCTTGACTCCTCGAGTAGGAATAATAAATTGATTTGACTTTCCTAACGGGAGAGAAAGATTTTGAGAAAGGAAATTTCCAAGCTTGTAAATTAAGTCTCTACCTCGACCTTAGGCTTTTATTTAAGCCAACTGAGAAAAAAAATATCAATACATCCTGTGATTATTTAACTATTCGGATTGCTCTATGATTACTCGTTTTTATTTGGGAAGAACGATATAGGGGGTTTGAATCCTCACCCTTGGGGAAAAGTGGGGTGAGAACGTGTGAGAAGAGAGTAGGGTTTCGTAACTTGTACACAATACATAGTGCACACGATACGTTTTGTATCAACTCGTGAGAAGGGATTTCTCAAATTAGTTCCTTGTCATAAGAAGTTCCATCAATTGTAATAAACCTGATGAAACACATGGTAAACAACAACTGGAATTATTGGTATTTGATGTGAATCGACGTAGAAATTCGACATAAATAGGTCTTTTAAAGCAATGGAATTGAATCACGTGAGTTGGGATTGGAAAAATTTGCTAATTCAACTCTAATAGCTCTCCACTATTTACTGCTAAAAATTCATAGTTTTGCTGTATGTTTTAGTATGGATTCGTCACGATTTTTAGCAGTTTCGAGATTTTTTATGATACGAAAGTTAGTTTGGATAAATATAGCACGATATTCCATCTTGAGATTTTGGCGTATTAATCTTAAAGAAATTAAACGCACACAAGCATCAACCTCAAACTTTTATGAATTAAGTAGATATCGAAACCTACTTGTTGACAAGGCCATGACTTTCACGAATGTGGATGACTCTTATCAGAACCGCAAGATGCAAGCTAGCCGAGGCTGCTGTCCCTCCATTTTCGCATAAGCTGAGGCGTTTTTCTTAGCTTTTCTAGGCCGAGGTTTCCTTGTTGCTCTCTTGCTGTTGTTTTGGCTTTTTTCCTGTTGTGCTCCTTTGAGCCTTTGCTGGCATTGCTGTTGTTGTTCTGCTCGTCTGCGCCTTCTGCTGGTTGTTTTCTTTTGGTATCCCTTTCCTCTTACACCCATGCACCCGGATTGACATTCTTGTCGACACGGGTGGGAGGTTGTCTGCTAGGGCATTTTCCCTATAATTTATGTTGTGATTAGTCAATATATATCTTACCCTTTACGGAAAAAAAAAAAACCTATTTGTTGACTATTGAGAGTACCACTCTTAACTACGCTATCTATATAAAAATAAAATAATGGTCTATTTTGTTTTCTAACATTATCAACTAAAGGGAGTGAATAGGTGATCATAATCAAACTTGGTAAAATAATGCGAAAAATAAAAACTTCACGTTTGCTAGAAGAGAAAAATAATAATTAGTATAGTACCAAATATGAATGAGAGAGTAGAGAGCAATGCACAAAACTTTATAGTGGCTTGGCTTATACTAAGCCAAAGTTGTCTCACTCGACACACTTTTACATACCGTACACCACCTCAAAAGATCTCAAAGTCAAGCTCGTGGAAGATAATCTAGAACATGTGTAGCTCTGTCAAAATATGGATGTATGAACTCTTGATCTTACTTCTCTACAATGCCTTGTGCTCTTTATATATTCCTCGTCATCCAAGCTTTCCGTTTAATAAGATCAATCTCCAAACTAGCTGTTGGCTGATTGATGAAGAAGATCACATAGCCTTTGAGGTTGAAAGATTAGATATCTGAGAGGATTTGTTTGTTCATACAACCAAATTTTTGAATCCACGAATCGAGTCTCTAAAGAAGGAAACAAATTATCTTAGAGAGGTTGCCAATCAATCAAAATTTCTCATATGAAAAGTTTCAAAAAATAATCATTAAGATTGCCGGACAATCTATGTAACTAAGTAAAGTAGTTCCAACCATATCATAAGTTGTTAATGAGAGATAAAACAACACAATATATTATAATGTTTTTGAGGATTGCATGAAGATTCAGAATACATCCTACTATAGATGATTGAAGATATTCACTTAACGCGTTGAGGAAATCTGCTTCTATCCATATAAGTTGCTATTTTGTCAACTTCGAAATTATTTTTCTCCACACATTTGTTTGAAAGAAAACTGTTCTTAGGAAATTATTTCCGAAATTTTTGGTGCCTAGATGATGAAATGCAAATTGATCTCCAAAAAATATTTCCTATGGACCAAAAATAGCAGAGCTTAAATTGAGGGAAAACGACTTTTCCTCGTGACAAGAATAAAATCACTTCTCCTAAACCACACGACCAATGAAAAATTAACCATTTTCCTCTATGGAAAATATTTGTTTTCCATCATGAAGTTTTCATCGAAATAAAGCACGGAAGAACTTGATAATAAACGAAATTGCTTTCTAGAAAATATTTTCCCCTTTTCCTAGTTAGGGAATTAATTTTCCAAAATTTCAAGCATGCATGATTTCTTGGACTGTATTTTTTTTTTTTCATTGGCCGATCTATTCAAAGGAGAGAAAATTTGAAAAATTCTTTCACTTAAACAGAGACACACCCGCTTAAATCACTAAATACACATAAAAAAATTTGAGTACGTATTTGATTAAAGCATTAATCACGAGTCGCATCTTGAATTCTTTCCTCCCCGTTTGCTTCAAATCTCAAAGCTCGTCGCTACGCTCGTCGGGGCAGCTTCTCATCGGAGGGCTCATCTCTCGCACGCTTGCTGACGTGTCTTAATCAGAGAGCGAGCGCACTAAAAGCGGCAACGCACGGTATCAATTCCGTCGCGGGGGTCGGAAGATATTTGTCCAGGGAATCCCAATCTCATCCACCAAATCAACTACAAAATCGAAAATATCTCGCCAAGTCGTCCACGTCAGCAGTGTGTCTCTACCGGCTGCGCCTTCGTTTCGCTTTTTTTCTCTTCCCGGAAAGAGAGACTCACAGAACATTTTCCTTTCCATTTTCAACCAACTGAAGCAGGAACCCGATCGTTTCCTTGGTCGCCAAAAGCCAAGCCCTAGAAAATCAAACCTCCGTAGATCTCCAGCGCAGATTCCTCTCTTTCCTTTGCGTCAGTTTAAGACGTTGCCCGACCCTATGGGTGGAGAAATGGGCGAGGAAGTGAAGATGAGCGAATATGACGACCCCCGCGACGACGGTGGCGGTGGAGATGGCGAAGCGGACGACGAGGATCGGGTCGTCGAGTGGGAATTCGGTCTTCCTAGTTCCGGCGATTTGACGCCGTTGTGCCAGGCGTTGATTCCGCCAGAGCTGGCGTCCGCCTTCAGCATCGCACCGGAGCCTTCGAGAACCGCCGTCGACGTTAATCGCGCGTCCCGGAGCACGTTGACGGGCTTGCGCGGCGACAGCGCTACTTCGCAAGGTTTTTCCACCAACGATAATTTCAAGTCCTTCGTTGATAATCGTCAGAGCATGGAGGAGGAGGAGGAGGAGGAGGAGGATGGTGCCGATAAATCGGATTCGAGGAAATTAAGGAGGATTGAGATGACCGAAGAGGTGGATTCCACTCCGAGGATGGATAATTCGCTGGAAGATCCGTCGGGGAGGACATTAAAGAGGCCACGGCTGGTTTGGACTCCTCAATTGCACAAGAGGTTTGTCGACGTGGTTTCCCATTTAGGGATAAAGAATGCAGTGCCGAAGACAATTATGCAGTGATGAATGTTGAGGGATTGACAAGGAAAAATGTGGCGAGTCATCTGCAGAAGTATAGGCTTTATTTGAAGAGGATGCAGGGGATGTCAAGTGAAGGACCTTCGGCATACGATCAATTGTTTGCCTCGACGCCGGTACCGCATAGCTTGGATGATGTTGCAGGCAATGGTGGTCATGGTAATGGGCAGATGGCAATGCCAATACCAATGCCTTACGGATCACAGCCGCCCATGATGCCTATGCCAGTTTATGCGACGGGGCATGGTTATGGACACATGAGAATGCAAGTTGGTAATTTATCTGGTTTGGAGTCAAATCAATACGCAATGCAACAGAGAGATTGGTCCAGTAATAATTTTGGTCCTGTTGCTTCCTACCCACAGCCCGCTTCGAATGAGAAACGACTCTAGTGGAGTTTATCGACGATAAAGAAGGTTTACTTTTTGTTCTTGTAAAATACTCTTCGTGATGATTCATTTGTCCCCTGGTCCCTTCCGACGTGGTCGAATAGGTAATTTGCCTTTCACGAGTGATTTTTGCTGCCTTGACCACAGCGTCAGATTCTCATTTCTAAATTCACATTTGATCTGCAAGTAAGCTGAGAAACTATCGTGCCTCCTAGTCGTGGAGGCATCCTTAGCAGAAACTTTAACTGCTCAAAATAGTCCTAGCCAACGGGTGTTATGATTGTCCTACCCTTTATCAACAGAAGGATTTAAGACAAGTTGCAAAATTTAATATTCTGGTCAACAATTGGAGGAGGTGATCCCCTTGAATGGATACATCACATATTTGTTCTGAAGGTGCAGGCAGGAGGTATTGGGTCATGGTTCAGAAACCTGCAAAAGTTCTAAAACCGGAAGTAGAAATATTGGCCACGGCTGTGTGCTTCGCACATTTACATATGATGTTCCCTTGTGGATAAAGGTTTATGGAGAATTTATTGTTGAATGCTCTGAACCATGTCTTGCAGATGGATTCATCTCTTTTGAGTTGAGTGTACAGTGCTTTCGTTTTGGTTTAATTACTCCTTTCCTTCTGTTACTATTCATGCCTTCAATATTTAGAAAAGAAAACTATTATCTTAGCTGATATTTTATGTCTTTTTGCATATCTTGATAACTTCATATTTAGGAGAATTGGCTTGTTTCTTGTTACTAGTGTTGGTCTATGCTTCACCTAGTGCACTACATTGAAGTTACATTTAGGTCAATATGTTCCTTCCATTTGTTTTAGTTAAAAAGGTTCAAGGTCAATTTCAGCCGCTGCGGATGTTGCGAAAAAATGCGTTCATAGCCATCTGTGCATACATCTTTCAACTTGCTCCTTTTCTGTGTTGGAATAAGTTGAACTTGTGGTGTGAATCTTTATCTTATGGATTTCTAGTTTTACATAGAAATTGATTTTTCTCCTTGTTTTGATCTATTTTTATCTCACGATTGCTTTCTTGAACTTTTTTGGGGTCAAGATGCTGTGTTGATTTAAAAGCTTAAATCGAGGAACTTTCCAGGAGGACCTGAATACTCTTTTAGATTCAATCCTACTGAGTTCATGACTATTTATTCTGTTCAGTTTTGTGATTTTTGTAACATACAATCGCAGTAGCTCATACATGAGATTGAAATCCCCTCGCATATTGCTTACCTGCGATTGTGGCCATGTTGACGTTTAAAAGATTCAGCTCCAAGAGTCTTTCCAGTGTTTAAATTCCTGGAATTTCTTGTATGTTCACGCTGCAGCAGTTCTCTGCTATTGAGTGCATTTGCGTCATGGTTGGAATTATGGGCTTCATCTGGATGAATGGCATATCTAGAATTCTTATTGTTCTGGGACAATTTAAGCACGATCGAGTTTGTGCCACCTCGGAAACTTGGCTTTAATTTGGGTATGAGATGGAAATGGAAGCACACGTTTGCCCTTTATTTGCCATCTCTGGCTTTGGTTTATGTCCGTTGTTTTCCTTTGAGATCCTCTTTTGAAGCTAGATTCTGACTTTCATAAGCCTCTTAAGTTTATGACTCGACGTATGTGTCTCACTGGTTCTCGGATTTCGTGATTCTTCATTGGATTTAGGTCCGAAGTCTGTAGTCACCCTGTCAACTTCTCCAGTTGTACTGTCTCAACAAGTGCTGCATAAGGATTCTCATTCCAGACCCGTAAACTGCAGAAGTCTAGACTCAAGCTTTGAGATCTAGGCTCTCTTTCTGATAGAATTAATTCCTTGAACTTGGATTCTTGAAAACACGGAAGGCCAAAGAGAAAGAAGGTAGGACCACTTTTTGCAAGAGGCTTTCTCCTCCATACATGCATTGCATCTTCAGCTGGATTTGACAGTAGCCAGGATCGGACAAACCAATAGAGATCGAGTAACAAGGTTTTGACAATTTCGTGGAGGCGCAGACTCATGGTCACACAACAACCAGAAAAGAGAGCGTGTGCGGAGAAAGATGCTTGTGGAGATTTTCAGGTGATGGGAAGATCTGACCAAAAGAATTGTTATTCTTATTAGGGCTGTTTAAGGTTGGAATTTATTCCTTTTGACAGAAGTTGGCTGAGAACTTTGGCCATGTTACCGCATTCCTCTTACGCGTCATCCTAGTTAAAGTTAGAACCGCGTGGCTTCTTCTTTCTTCTTTGGCTATAAAGAAGCTTCATGCTTGTTTGAATCTTCGGATCGGATTTTTCTTTTGGCTGATTGGAACCAGATAAAATCTTTAGTAAGAACGTTATGGTTATATCACATTGGCATTCTGGGTTATGGTAGATTAGTCTCTCCGTTCAGAATTTAATGATCTTGAAGACACCGGAAGACGAGGACCCAAGTTTCCAGAAGATTTGAGCAAACTATGAGCATTCAGCGATTCTCTGAAAGGAACAAAGAAGAAAAAAAAGCGGCTAAATGTAGGCATAACCTTCAATTCTTTGAAGGCTATCAAAGTTCACAATTGTCTCACCTTGTCATTTACAATTCTAGTCAAGTTGGTCTAGCCGCTTCCTAATTATTTCCCCTTTTTGGCCTTTTTTCCTGGCGAAGGAAGGGAACAGCCCGAAAATGTCGATCTGTGGCTTCGTGTTGGTAAGAATCTGAGATCGCCATCGGGGACCAACATCGTGCCAATGGCAATGGTAAGAAGAAGGCCAGCATAAATGAAGCTGCGCGAGTAAAATCAGAGTCCACCTACGGAAGTATGCAAACAGACGAGGGACGTGATGCATCCATTGATTATTACACGTCTTGAATTCAGTCCATTCATGACAAAGTATCACTACAGATAAAAGCTTCAACCACTAATTGAAAAGGAAAAGCACAAACTCAGGCAAAAACTATATCTGGTTCCTAACCACCTTTAAAAGATCTCGCAGGACTGAAACAGCTGATCCTCAATCAGTTTCTGAAACTCGGCGTCCAAACAAATATGCAACACAGTAATGGTCAAAACATATCAAAATCTCTCTCCGAACCGGAGGAATAAGGAACCCGTGCCCGAATTATGATCAACAGCATATTCTGCGCGTACTAGACCAAACTTAGCACCTAACCCATATGATGAGCCATGACCCATACGCCTGTAGACCTCTGTTGGATTCCCTTTGACCAGTTTCGAACTTCCCAAGTCATTGCCATGTTCTGCAAATACATACATGTGCGTATTCTTCACTGGTATCCGTAGCTCAGCTGCAAGCTGCGCAAATCAAACTAGAGTTACTTGTCCATTCCATCTAAAGCTCTCATGATTTCGTATAACATATCTCATGGAAAAAGAAGGTTACACTATGAATTCCTACCTCGAGGATATTTCTTGCTGCACTAGCTCACCCATGTTGTAACCTCTAACAGAATACGGCCCGCCAAGGGTAAATGCATCATAGCTTGGGAGGTCTCCCACACAACCGCCGTAATGGCCCATGTAGAACTAGAACAGGTGGTGGCGGCTTACCAGCACCTTCCTCCACTTGTTTCAAACTGAATAAATCCTGTACATGTTAGTTGATGGCGATTGAAGAATGGGAAATTGCTGCCAATTCCAAGACCTTGGTCCAGCTGCAAGTTTGTCATAGAAAAAGAAAAAGAAAGAAAAGAAAGACATTATGTTAGCCTAAGACCAACATCTTAAACATGAAATCAGTAACACAAAACAGTAACTTTGAATTTTGAGCTGTTACAACAACCAGTCAAAGGCTAAATGAAAAGAGGGACAAGCACTATAGATGCAGCTCTTCAGCACCTTATACATGGCCCTCCAACAAACAAGAGAATTTCATCCATTTCCATCAACCCCAGAAGAAGTTCTAAACAGTGTGATGACTGTAGAGACAGTAACACGTGCACTATAAAGAACCATAAGATATAACCCACACATTCAGTAGATGACATAAATTTTATCCGAATTAACTGGGAAACATGGAAACATAATCAACATGATGAAATAGTTAGCATCTCAAGTTTAAAGATCACCCAGTGAATATGCAGAGAGCTTAAATTACGAATGAAAAAAGCAAACTGTGCACAAGTCCAAGGCATAACACATTACAAAGAGACCTCATTCCGCAGTGCCGTTAGTTCTAGCTGTTGATTATAAAGTTCAAGTCCCCTCCCATAGAGAATATACAGAAAGCTCATGGTATTTTTCCTGATCCTCAATTCATCCTATAAGAGACTACATAGCATGCATCCTGTCGTCAGCATCATTTAACGAATTTGTTTCCCAGCTTTTCTTCCAGATAAATTAACTTATTCAAAAAGAAAACAAACATCTAAACAGAAGTGCTTGCTAGAAAGACATCATTCTTCCAGGAGTATTGATAAATGTGGTGAACCGTGACACACCTGAAATACATTCCTCTGGCCAACAATAGCTCCATTAACATATTTGTGTTGTCACGTGTGATATTTGCCTGTAAGAATGCCATTCTGTCGATGCCAGTTCCACTAAGGGTTGTTGGAGGTCCATCTGCACTGATTCCTCCACTTGGCAAGACTCTTTGGCCAGTAGGGGAGATATGACTGCTTTCATCCCGAGTTGTTACTTCTTCCATCACGAGTCCATAAGTGAATTTGCTTTGCCGGGTGAAATTCTGATGATACTCAGAATTATCAGGATGACTTAAATTTTACAAACCTAAACAGACGACAAAAGAATTATATAGTCTTGGGATATAATCAGTGGACTGGACATATTAAGTCACCTCAGTGATATTGGCCTTGAGGCCAGCTCGATCGACCCATATAGGGGGGACTTCATCCACTCCAGGACCACCAGTGAACACAGGACTCAATTTCCGGCTGTTAAAGCAGCTGGCACGGAGGGTTCGATTGCGTGGATTAGTCACTCCATCCAGATATGGGTGCACATACTCGAGCTTGAAAGCCAGATCATCCTACAGCACGGATTGCCCCAAAGATAATGATATCAAGAATTGACACTTCAACAGTCCAAGGGTTGTAAGCAAGTAAAGGGAATCATCAATGCAAAACTACCTGAGGATTGAAGAAGTTGCTGGTTGTTACTGAACCAAGAATTGACCTGTCGAGGCCCTTGATATTTCTATGCTCAAAAGAAACAGTTCCACCAGGCTGGAGCGAAGCCTAAACAAGCAAGAAGAAGAAGTGAAAATCTAATTAAAATATATGCATGTGTGTGTGAATCATGAATAATTGCCAAATTGTTACAGGATCATACCAATGTGGGACGACCTCCTCGACCAGGTACAATGCTCCACTCGGTACTAACTTCAGCCTGCTTTTGCTCCAGTTCTTTAAGCTTAATCTCTACGATGATGCCCCTTCATTCTTCTCATCAGGACGAGGGTTTACTTCGATATTCGAAAATAGAGCTAGAGAATTGATGTTTCTAAGAGCTTGTTTTCCTGCTTCTATGTTGAAAACATGGCCTTGGCGAAGCTATAAAGTTGTTCAAACATAAAAACTGACCATGAGAGACAAGCCCTTGGAAAACATTATAACCAGGCTTAGAGATGCATAACAACTAGAATTATTAAGCCACAATCGTCACAATGTGAAGCACTTGAAATCTTCATCAGACTGAGACAATTGACCGTAAATGGAAGATCAACTGCATGTAACCATTCTATCACAAGTTTCAGTGCTCTAAGACTTCAGTATTCACATGGCATCATCAAAAGTTAAAAAGATAAAAGAGATAAAGCTCAAAACACATCACGTGTGCAATGTACCTGCTTAGGCAACTCCCTTCTAATGACAGAAGTCTGGGTATTCCCTTCAACCACATTGCCCAACTTATCTTGGAACTGGATCACAAGCTGAGTGACATCCCCTTCCACAACCTCACAAACCACCTCCTTAGTATTCAAATTCCCAAAGTTAACCACTTGAGCGCATGCATAGCCTTCATCATGGTACCACTTCTGCACTCTATCCCTAATCTTCTGCAGCAGACGCGCGCTCACCTTACCTGATCTCTCAACATCTGCAGAATCTCCCTATGCACCGACATCGGCAACATACACGGCCTCGCCCTGTCGATTCTCCTCCTATAATCCTTCTCTTGGCTCCTGTAATACTCCAACTTCTCCTATCAGTCATATCCGGGTCCATCTCAATCGGTTGGTCTGCGGCATCAGCCCCACATTGATACACCTGAACTTATCAGCAGATTGCCACGTGCTCTCGGTAAAAGAGATGGTCAAACTCAAAGTCCCATCCGGTTTGGTCTTCCCTTCCATATCAACTTTTTCAAACATCCCACAAGTGGCCAAAGTTTCGAGCTCCTTCTGGAGCTGCGCTTTAGTGTAGATGCCGCCAGGCCTCAAGGAAACCATCTCGAAGAAGGAATCCTCGGTCCCACGGTGGTCCACCTTCTCCGGTCAAAGAACAAGATCTCCGAGAGCTTGTACTTCTTGAAGCCGCTGAGCTTGTTGAGCTGGACCACAATGTTGGCAGGCAAGCCGTGGGAGTCCCACTCCTGATTTCTGCTGTTCATCGGCGATCGCGGCGGGAGAAGAGAAAAGCCGCTCCCAGAAACCGCCGCCGCTTCCATCCCCACCACCACCTCCTCCTCCACCTCCACCTCCACCGCCGAACCCGCTGCCGCCGTCGCCGCCGATGGGGGAGAAGCGGAGGAGAATGGCGAAGGAGGCGGCGGCAGCCGCGGAGGCGAGGGACTTGGGGAAGGAATCGAGGAGGGGCTAGGGTTGAGGGGTTTGACGGAGAGGGAATCGGAGGTAGGAGGGTCGGAAGGGGAGGAGGAGGAGGAGAGGTGGCATTTGATGGAAGGGAGGGTTTAGGGTTTTGGGAAGAAGAGGGAATCTGCGACGGGAGGAGAGAGAGTGAGTGAGGGTGGGTTGAGGAGGTGGCTGGAAGCGGCGAACGTGGGCATAGCTTCCGACTAAGCTTCCTCCGATCAAGAGGAGGAGGAGGAGGAGGGGATAAGGAGCAGACAGAGCGCGAGAGGGTTTTTGCGCTTGTTGCAGAAGAAAACCTTCGCGCAGATTTCGTTGGGCTTTTCTTTCTTGATTGCTTTGTTTACTTTGGGCTTCCTCTCCTTCGGCTGGGGGGTTTTGCGGACCATCCTAAGCAGCAGATGTGGTAAAATCCTCATGCTTCATTGTATTGTAAAATATGCGTCGCAAGAAAGTAACGGAGAGAATAGAGAGATTAAGAAGAGAGAGCAAATGAATACCAAACAAGACCAAAAGAGAGAATTTTATTTCAACTCTTGTGTACACCTTACAATGATCAAAATATACTCTCCTATTTATAGGAGAATAGGGGTACATCATACAATGAATGGAGGAACGGTTAGGAAGATGAACGGATGCAAACGGTTAAGAAAATGAAGGGATGTATGCCCTAATGTGTATATTAAGTAGAATGAATATAATGAATATCATTTATGTATTTTAAACACTACCCCCTTGAATATTCATTGTATTCATTATATACGATTGTGCATTGAATGATACTGTCTCATTAAAACCTTAAGCGGAAAACCAGTGGGACAAAAACCGGACAAAAAGGAAAAAGAGTACAGAACACAAATCTTATGATCTCTCCCTTCTATGGATCCATTATGATGCTGCTCTTTTAAAAACCTTACCAGAAAAATCCAGTGGGACAAACCATGGTGAAGGAAAAAGAGTACAGCAGTTTACTCCCCTCATTATCACATCTCTTTAGATCTTTCAATTTTCGCAACCCAATGTTACGTACTAACCTTTCAAATGTGGTAGTGGGCAATGCTTTAGTGAACAGATCAGCTAGATTGTCTGATGAACGAATTTGCACAACATTAATATCACCGT
>JAGVVM010003105.1:0-17658 GCA_019149425.1 Psidium friedrichsthalianum
TTTCCTGAACTGAATCAACAGGAAGGGTGACACATAAATTATCATCTGAGGGACTACATGATGGTGGAACATATCCACAAAAGTTCATGGATTGTATTAGCAGGTAGAAAAAAAAAATTTAGAAGTTTAGGGACGATGTTGCACATTAAATTAAGTTCATGGGTAACATTGAATAAATTAAAAGTCTAGGACAACGTTGCGTTAGATAAAAGTTTTAGGACTAGTTGTACATTATCCCATTTTAAAGCACCATAGAAGTCCCCTAAAAAAGATTATATCGCGAAAAAAAATCAAAATATTTACACTTGTGACCAATTGTCAAAAATTAATTTTTTGCCATCAAAAACCTTCTCAAGGATTAGTAAAATGTGATAAATTTACTGCTACGGTTAATTTTTGTTTTTGTTATTAAATTTTACTGTCCAAATTGCGGAGATGATGGATATGTGGCAGTTAATGAGCATAGCAGTTTGGTGCCTTTTACCAATCATTTGTTCATTAGATAGATTATATCAGGTTAAGAATTTTTCGTGATATTAATCCAATATTAACGAAAAAACTAACGGTAAGGGGAGTTAAATTTGTTATAGAAGTATCAGTTTGGGGGTTTGATAGTAAAAAAAAATAGATCATGGGTAAATTTGTTACGATATGTACCATTTGGAGTGTATTTTGTTGGCAATAATATTTAATTAGGGGGTAAATTATCATAGACCATAATATTAGTTTGAAAATTTTCATAATAATTAAGAACAACACAAAAAAAACTTATCTCATAATTTTTTTACCATCACTCAAGTAGCAAGTTTGTGATAAATTTTACCCACATTAAGTTTTTAAATTTTATTGTCAAATTGCTAAAATAGATGAGATGTGACAGTTGATGAGCATAGCAGTTTAGGGCCTTTATCATCCGGTCATAGATATATCAATAAAGAATTTTGTATATGACACTTACTTTGGTACCAAAATTTTTTACGGGCTCACTTAAGTGCTAAATCGAAGAGAAAAAGAATCACTTAAGTGCCACAATGAGAGATTCTGGCCAAAAAATTTACGTGACATTTATAATTAAAGATTTTAGCGACACATTATTTATAATTAAAAATTAATCCATGCGGTGATTATTTTAAAAAAATTTCAGTCCACGGTAGATTTTTTTTTTTAAAAAATTCAATCTCAAACCAAAAATAAGCTTAAAAATAGAAAAAACTAAAAGCGGGGGGTGGTTTGCAGTAGCGAGGGCTATGCCACTACAGTAGCATCGATACCGATATGCGACGTGCGACACGACACGATAAAACACATCGGACATCATTTTTCAAAAATAGAGAATTCCAACACATTATGACACATTTCATATTAAATATATATTTTTAGATGGTGCTCTTCCCTCTCGCTCATCTCACTCACTTCTTTCTTTTTCCTTTTCTTCCTCAATTGCTCTCTCTCTATTTCATCTCTCGCAAACATTCTCCTCCTTCCTTTGCCCTGGATTTTCGCCTCCAGGTTTGCGCTTTCTCAATAAGATCTGATCCCACGGGGCCCCCTTATCTTTGTCGCTCATCTCTCCCCACCTCGGCCCCAAGACGTAGATTGCTTCTCCTCCTCTCCCCTGTCTCTGCCCTCCTCCAGATCTGCGCTTTCACATTAAGATTTGACCACACGCGCTTCCTCATCTCTGTTGCTCATCTCTTTTGATCTCTCTCCCTCATCTCTCTCATGGCCCTGAGACACAGATCCATCTTCCCCCTCCTCCCCGATCTTTGCCCTCCCCCAGATCTGCACTTTCCATGGTAATATCTGGATTAGGGGTGTTCGGTTTTCAGTTCGGTCCGATTCCTCTCAAGAATTGGGAATCAACCAGTGATCGGTTCTTAATTTATCGAAATCAGGAATCGAACTGACTGAATCGACAACTGGATCGAACGGACCGAAAAAAATGTAGCCCAAATTACTCTCAAATTGTTGAAATCAATAACATTATAGAACTTCACACGTTGCATTAATTGACTTCATAGTAGCAAATGAACCTAAACAAGAGGCCCAAGGAGCCGAAAGAGATTCACGGACCAATTAGAATTCCTTTTTTAAAAAAGGACCAGTTCGATCCGAGCAATCCGGTTTGGTCCTATGTCCCAAGAGCCGGAATCGGATCACTCAGTCACCAGTTTCAATTTTAAGAACTGGGAACCGGATCGAGCCCCTCCAGACCAAGAACCGAACCACCGATCCCAATCCGATTTGGCCGGTCTCGATATGGTCGGTTTCGATCTGATCGGTCCAATTTACTCACCTCTAATCTGGACGACACACTATCATAGTAGCTATGGAGACCATGGGAGTATTCTCTAGGAGGCCGATACGTGTACAAGGAATAGGTCATGATTGACCCTCTTCAACTTTCTCACCGACTCATGTATCGCTGGGGTGTTTTTAGCTTTGACCACAAGTTAGACATTCGACACGTGTTGACTACGTGTCAAACACGTGTCGGCGTCCGATAGTGATATAGCCATCTCCTCAGTATGTCCGTGCTTCTTAGGTTGTAACCCTTCCAAACCTTTTTTTTAAAACTTTTTTAATTATTTTTTAGGTTATTTTTCAGGGTTTAATCTCATGAAAAGTCCCAAACTTGTATATTTATGACAAATATACCTCAAAATATTATTTTGACCACAAAAAACTCTAAATTAGTACACCTGTGATAATTTTCTCTGAACTATTTTTTTACTACAAAAAATTCAAATTGGTACATTTGTAACAAATTTTACCTCAAATTATTTTTTTGACTAATAAAAACCTCAAACCAGTACACTTAGGATAATTTTACCCCAAATTATTTTTTGATCATCAAAAACTTCAATTGATAAACCTGTGACAAATTTACCACAATCTAAATTTTTTTTTACCATAAAAAATCTTAAATTGGTACATCTGTGAAAAATTTACTCTTAATTAATTCATGTTAAATTGGGTTAACACCACGAAAACCCCATCTGATACATCTGTAACAAATGAAGGGTAAAAATCCCGAATTGGTACGCTCGCCAACTACCACGTGTCATCTAACTCAATAATCTGATGGCAAAAATACAACAATTTGATGGTTAAATTTATCATAAATGTATTATTTTGGGTAAATTTTTCATAAATGCACCATTTTGAGATTTTTTTATGTAAATTTATCATAGATGTATTGGTTTAGATTTTTCTGGTGAAAAAAAAATGATTTGGGGTAAATTTATTACAGGTGTAACTGATTTGAGATTTTTTGAGATATTAACCCTATTGTTTAATTTTTTAAATTTTTTTAAAATTTTTTTAAGTTTTATTTTTATTTTGGGTTATTACCACAAAAATCTAAAGGTCGGTATACATGTGACAAATTTACCCTAAAATTATTTTTTCACCACTAAAAACTCTAAACTTATATACATTTGAAAATGTACGCTAAACAAGTATACCCGTGATAAATTTACTCTTTGTTAGTTTTGTTAAATTTATCGTCAAATTTTCTGAGCTGGATGACACATGACAATTATTGGATACACACATTTGGGGGTTTTTACCCTCTATTTGTCGCAAGTGTATCAATTTTGAGTTTTTTGTGGTATTAATCCAATTAATGAAAATTAATAGAGAGTAGATTTGTAATATGTGTACCAATTTGAGGTTTTCGGTGGTTAAAATAATTAGTTTGGGATAAATTTATCACAAATATACTATTTTGAAAATTTTTGGTGGTCGAAAAAAGAGTCTAGGGTGAGTTTGTCACATGTATAGCAGTTTGTGATAAATTGTGATAAAAATAGTTTGAGGTAGATTTGTCATAGTTTACTAGTTTGGAGTTTTTTTTTGTGATATTAACCATTTTATTTATAACTTTTAGAGAGCTGTGCGGTCGCTACTTTTCCCTTTTTTGAATTTTTTTAAGCTTTTAGCTTATTTCTTATTATTTTTTTTAATTTTTTTAGCTTTTTAATTGCTGACTTAGATTCTCTAGCGATCCACATAGGATTAGGTTATTAACAAAAAATTGACACGTGAGATTTTTGGCAAAGCTCACCGGAATTGAAACTTAAGTAATCATTTTTCAAAAAAATTGATACTTAAGTGACACAAAAAAAAAAAAAAATTGGCATCAAAGTGGGCGTTGTATATAAACTTTGGCACTTTTGATATATATCCTTCTGCCTGAGAAAATGCCTTCTATGTCTTTCCATTTAGCTCAAAATTACTGAAGAGGTAACTTAATGCCCGACTAGATTTCCTCGAGATACCAAGAAATGTTTCCCATTTTCGCCATTCTACCAACGAGAGCATGAATGTCCCCCGGGGCACCAGTCAAGCGCTTCTGCACGCTTATTTGTCGTGGGAACCGGAGCAAGTCCTACGCCGTGCTTAGTCTACGTACAAAAATGCCCCTCGGCGACCGATGTACGATCGATTGCTTGGCGATTTGGACTGAGTTCGATCGAATCAAAAAGGCGTCGCTGGCATTTTCATTAATTCCTTCAATCCTGAATAATTCAAGATGAACGAGCACTTACAAGACGAATCTTATATCAAATGCTCTGCTCTCCAAAGGAGTGCTGCCAATCTTCGTGCGCCACTCGTGGAATTTGTCCTGGTGGCGATGAGTGTTTTGATTTCTGCTCTGCTGGATGTTACCGGAGGGAAAACTGATCGAACAATCTTGACCAAGGGGAAAAATGTTAGCGGCATAGTTGCATGCAGATGCGTTAAGCCGTGCGCTTGACTAAGGGGAAAATGTGACGAATGCTTGCATATTATCATAATAATTTATGCCTAAATATGTTCGTGGCCACGAAAATATTTTTCGTTCATTCCTTTTGGAAGCGATAGAACCGATCGTTTTTTGAAAATAGCACATCATGCATTCCGTGGTACAAACAATTCTCGCTCTTTGTATTTGTAAGGACCGAGGGGCCGAGCGAGCGAGCCACTTACACAAAGTAGAGACCTCGAGTCACTACCTGTAAGGACCTGGGGCTACCACTGTGTAGTATTATCCACTTTGGGCCGGAGCTCTCGGGGCTTCAAAACGCATTTACACAGTAGAGACCTCAAGTCTTATCAACTAGCCCAAGACTTTCCCTCGGTGATGTGGGATAACAGACAAGCTAGCACTTAGCCTCGCCTTGCGCACATCCAAGCCAGAGGCGGAGCCTCTCCTGCCATTTCTCCTCCTGCGCCCGCGGCCAAGGTTTGGGTCGTCACAGTATCCATACGCTTAATTAAGGCATCATTCAAGTCGAACCGTGCAGCATGCAGTGAGTGGTGTCAAAAAGCAATGTCTGCTCGGTTCATGTAATGATAAGATGAGCATCGGAGCCACAATGCTCGATGAAATGAGGATGGTTGGTTGTGTGAGTTTAGTTGAGTTCCTTATCCTGTCTAAAGTGCCCTTAATGAGTAATAAGGTCATAATCAAGTTTCGGAGTTTTTTGCACATGACGTGAGTAACATATCAAGAATTCAGGTGTTCTTTTAGCACGTAGGTATGGCGGACCAGAACCTGAATAATATGCCACACCTCGAATCCATTTAAGTTTTTTTTGCTAGAAAATTTTAAATAAGGGTCTAAAGTGTCCTGATTTTTCTTTAAAGATGGTTTAAAGTAGATCTTATTTTAAATAAAAGTCTGAAGTAGCCATGATATTTCAAATAAGGGCTTGACCTCATCGGTTAGCCAGTTATTCTGACCAATCAGTGGTATTTTCGTCCTAAGACAATTTTAATTTGAAATTATTTATTCATTTAGTCTTTCTTTGTTATTTATTTATTTATTTAGTTTTCTTCTTTCTCATTTCTTTGTTTTTCTTTATTGCGGCTGGCGTGAGCCTACAAGCCCTCATTGGCCTCTAGCAAGGCGATCCTCACTTATGGCTGTCGAGGGCGGCAGGGTTAGCTCGCCTAGGTGAGGCCGTCTCTCGTTAGATCAGGTGAGGGCGACCAATGCCCAACCCTCTTCGGGCTTTGCCGGTGGTTGGCCATTGCCTGAGACCATCCACCTACGAAAGGGAAAAAAGAAAAAGAAAAATGGGAAAAAAGAAAAATTTCATTCATAAAAAAAAGACAAAAATGCCCTTTACCAGTTGGAAGATTTGGCCAGCAAACAAGATTACACTATTCTTTGAGACTAATACAATTACTTCATACCTTTATTTGAAATAAGTTTTATTTCAGATTCTTTTTTCAAGAAAATTGGGGTGTTTCATGCCTTTGTTTGAAATTTTTCCAACCTTCCTCAGCATTGTTATTATTTTTTTCTTTTTTTCTTACTTCAGAACCTCTAATCTCTTTCTTAGTCCTCACCAAAAAACCCCGAATTATGCAGAGTTTTGATACGTTTTAATTGAAAAGTGATGATGACGAGTTGTCAACGTCTTGTACATTCAATCGACGAGGGCACAGATTCCAACAAGAGCTCAATTAGGGTTTGACTTTGACTTGGTTCAGACGAATTAGGAAGTTTGAGTTTGAATTTGAGGTAAGATTAGCCGTTTGGAGCCGTCTCTAAGGAGGGGAAGCGTTTTCCGAGCATTGCCTTTTCTCTAGCGTAAAAAGTGAATCTTTGTATTACTATAATTGACTTATTTTTTCAACCCTTAGTTTGACAAAAGGACAAAAAAAAAAAAAAAACTAAAGGATAAAAGGAAAAAAAAAACAAGGGGAGATGAAACTTCAAAAAGGGAGAGAAACCATGAAATAAATATGTTGTTGCTTGTAATAATAGAAGAAAATATGTGAAAGGGGGAAAAAAACCAATATCAATCCAAAGTTAGAATTAGAAAATTTCTACAGATTTGGAGAAATCGCATATTTTAATATTTATCCTCTATTTGTTTCGTAAAAAATGAATAATTTAGATAATATTTTTCTAAAAATGATCATTCATATTGCTAGAAATAATTAGTCAATAATGAATATTTTTAATTATTGATAACAGCCAATGTATAAAATTTTCGTGAACAATAAAAATATTTTCCGTTCATTTATTTTTCTAAAGGCACGAATTATAACAATTCTGTTCTTGGCAACAATTTCTAAACAGAAATAGATTTTTATATTTGTTTTTTCGCTGGACGAGTTTTTGAATAGAAAAATGTGTTTCATAGAGACACAATATTTTTATTCCCAAAACATAAATTGATTTGATATCAACATAAAATTTCTACGGAGATCGGCGTGGCAATTGGCGGGTGGCCAATTGACGTTGGAAGGGGGGTGGTTGGTGATTGGGGATCAGTAGGTGGCAGCCGCGAGTGTAGTGACTGGGGATCGGTGATTGTGATCACAACCAATATGGATTGATGATAGGCGAATGGCAGCCAAGGACCGACGATGATGATAGTTTTTATTTATATTCATGTTCCAGAAAATAGAGAAGTAGAAAATTTATTTGTGTTCCAAACCTATTTTTTGACTAAAAATTTATTCCAAAATAAAAAATGAAAACATATGACCAAACAGATTTATGTTTTAAACCTGTTCCGGAAAACATGTTTTAAGCAGAAAGAGAGAATTATAATGGTTATCATTCGCGCTCTATAAGCGATGCAAGTGAACGTTTTCAAGACTATATTTTTCAAATATTTCTTATTCGGCGAAATAAATAGAGCATTTGATTCAAATATCTGTTATCGGAGAAAATAAAAATGATCCGATATATTCATGGCCCTCAGTGGAGGCAGGGCGCACCAACCACGTAACTTGCCCCCACTTTTATTATTGTTTTTTTTCCTGTAATTTTTGTCAATTTTGTAAATAAATAGATTTACGTAAAATGGAATAATTGATAATAACAACAAAAATAGAAAAGACAAAATCCCAAAATCGTGGCTGCATTTAACTGTCATTTGAATTGAACTCCCCTCATTTCCCACCCCTGAATCAATCAAATAGAGAAGAGGAAGAGGAAGAGGACGCAGAGGAAGAGGAGCAGCAGCAGCAGCAGGAGGATTCGCAAGCCCAAGCTCAGGGCTTTGTCTGCGTCTTCCTCGCGCTACCATCTCTGTTTACTTCTCTCCTCTCTCTTTCGATTCCTCGACCAAGATTGATCGGAAGAGCCGGTTTCTAAAACCCTAGGTTTCTTTTTCCTTTCTTTCTTGATTTGGGGTTGGTGGGGTGGATTGAGAGAGAGAGGATGAGTGGGCAAGTGGCAGCCTCCTCCGGTCCGCGGAGGACGAGTCTACAGCAGAAGCGAGGCCCCTCGGCTTCGGTTACCAGGAAGTCTCCTCCAATGGAGAACGGAAATGGCACGGTGGCTAACAACGGCAGCGTCTCCAAGCCCTCTTCACCTCCTGCCCAATCGTGCGTATTCTCGTCCGCTGCTTCTATCTCTCTCTCGGACCAAAAAAAAAAAAAAAACGATTCTCCTGCTTATTTAGAAAAAATGAAATGAGCTTTTTAAGTGTCGGTCTTGCTGTATCAATCGGTTTGTCTGGGTCCCTTTTATTATAGAGTATCCTTGTTGTGACGATGACATGGGGAGTGTCGTCGTGTAAGCTTAAGCATTATTGAGACATCTTACATGATGATTGGCTTGATTCAGCAATAGCTGAGATACTTCAAAGTCAAAATGTTCCTGATTGTTTCTCGTTCTTGATGAAATTGCTTTAGTTCTGCTGGGGGCGAGAGGACCGTGAAGAAACTGAGGTTGTCTAAAGCCCTCACGATACCAGAGGGAACTACTGTTTCCGATGCATGTCGGCGTATGGCTGCTCGCCGGGTCGATGCTGTTCTGTTGACTGATGCCAATGCTTTGCTCTCCGGGATTGTTACCGACAAGGTTCGAACGATCGGATAGAATTCTCAATGTTTTCTTAGAGCTTTCGCTGAGTTTTTATCAGGATTAAAAACTGTGTATTTTATGCATCTGTCGGTCAGGATATTGCCACAAGGGTCATTGCAGAGGGGTTGCGACCAGAGCAAACTACAGTATCCAAGATAATGACGAGAAACCCCATATTTGTTACTTCTGATACTTTGGCTATTGAAGCTCTTCAGAAAATGGTCCAAGGTAGGTCTTTCAAACTCTTAAGTGTGTTTCTTATTTGTCTTGGTGTGTCATAATCTACTGATTTTGATGCTTACCAAGAAGAAAAATGTTCCTGGTGGATGGGGAACTAAGTTGACCTCTGAATTTGAATTTTTGCACTTTTATCCGTGTTGTTTTTCATTTAACAGTTATAGATTGACGCTGCCTGATCAAGTTTTAATGATGATGGGATTGTTGTGAACTGTAACACAATGATAGAAAGGGAAAACAGCGACCTATGATAAAGTTACTGGGAAACTGTTAGGGAAAATTGTTTTAAATTTTAACTCTGCTTCTGCACTATGTGTTATTGTACACTGTAGCATGCATGTGCGTAATATATTCTTAAGGCTATTCAGAATTAGAACATGCAGAGCTTCTTCATTTGATATGTGTTAGCACTTTCATGTTTTCCTTTGCATGTCCAGCTGAAAATTCAGGTTGACATACCTCATGTTGGATCTCTATGTTATCTATTTTTCCAAAATAAGTAAATACATAATCATGGAACCTAGATTACCCTTTCCCAGTTTACTTGTCTTGATGAAGTACTTTTTCCCATTCCAATGAACAGGTAAATTTAGGCATCTTCCAGTTGTGGAAAATGGTGAAGTCATTGCATTGTTAGATATCACGAAATGCCTCTACGATGCTATCTCTAGGATGGAAAAGGCTGCTGAGCAAGGGAGTGCCATTGCTGCTGCTGTAGAAGGAGTCGAACGCCAATGGGGAAGCAACTTTTCTGGTTGGCTGATTCTTTCCTACTGAATGAGAATATACCTTCTTGCCTGACTAGAAATGTATTGTGACATAGTCGTCAGTGCCAACATTAATATGAAATTTTACGCAGCTAAAATAAGGAGAAAGGGGAAAAAAAGATTTTGGGGGAGCATAAGAGTTAGTATGTGAGAGAGATTTTTTTCAAACAATTATTATGCATGTGCTCTGTTGTTTTTTGCTTTATTTATTTATTCCCATTAGAATGATTCTGCTACGGTGACCTGATAAATGGTTAAGAACTGCTTCAAGAGATAAGATAAGATATGGCGGTAAGGGTGGTCCTTAATATATTTTCTCAATATGGCTACATCTTATTTGTTTCTTTAAAACTTATAGCATGGGCAAACCTAAATTCTGATTCATCATTTTTATTTGCTGACAAATCTGTAACTCTCATGTTTGTTCTATGGATTTATCTCAGCTCCATATGCATTTATTGAAACACTGAGAGAGCGGATGTTCAAGCCATCCTTGTCAACTATCATCAGCGAGAACATAAAGTACCTCTGAATTCTGGATTTTTGATCTGATATGCGTGCCGTCTTGATGGCTTAGTAATTGGTTTTCTGGTACTAAGAACCTATCTCATCTATTTTCAGGGTTGCCATTGTGTCACCATCAGATCCAGTCTATGTTGCTGCTAAGAAGATGCGGGAGTTGCGTGTTAATTCAGTAATCATTATGACAGGAAGCAAGATACAGGGGATACTCACGTACCATTCTTTCCTTGTCTTTGTCTCCCCCTCTATTTTCTGTTAGGATAGCTCCTGTTCTCACCACATGATGATGTCCATTGCTTGCGGCTGCTTTTCCTTCAAATGCAGTTCAAAAGATATTCTTATGCGCGTGGTGGCTCAAAATCTTTCTCCTGAGTTGACTCTGGTTGAAAAGGTTAGTTTTATGTTTGAGTCTGACTCATGCTAATTTTGTTTTCCGAATTAAGTACAGATGAGTTTGGCATATATTTTGAAAGTAAATTTCAGCTGTCATTGTTTTTTGGAAGCAAGTTTCATTTGTCATTGTGGTTTCTGAACCAATTGTAGCAGTGTGCAGCAGTAAATTAAATGAAGTCTGAATTGTTTATCAGCTCTCTTAAGGTCGTAGCAAAATGTTGAGTGTTGTCATCTGAGGCTTATCTGCCATACATGAGCACTGAGATTTTTCTATAACATTCAAGAGCACTTGCCTACTCTTTTCCTGTGGGCCACCAGATAGGGTGTTATCGGGCTGGTTTTTAGTCCGTTGATGCTCACTTTTTTGCTGTTTGTGCAATATTAAGATCATAAGTGTTGATGTGCTGCTCATGGTTCTCCCAGCATACTGAGTCAAGTTTTATTTTGTTGGCTCTTGCTCTTGTGTGTGCTTTTACCTTGTTAAAATGATGCATTGTTTCCTGATGGTTTGGAGGGTTTTGATGGTTCTATAGGCTGTGAAGACTTAGTCTCACATCGCAATTTACTTTACATCTTGTGTCTGCCACAAACTTGAGGCTTTAAGTGATATTAGTACCTCAAGAAATGTCAACTTGTTATTATTAATGAACAAGCTGCTTTTTCTGTGGTTAGTTATTTTAGGTGACATAGGATATTGTTGGTCTAGTACATGGAATCAATTTGATAGTGTCTGTCCTTGCGTGATATGACTATAATCCAGATAGCAAAAATGAATATTTTTTATGGTCTGGCCCTCCCCTTTTTTACCCTTGATATTCTGGATGTGAGCTTATTTTCTTTTTGTTTATTGACTCTATTGAATTTGGTGGTACTTTTTTGCAATTCTACAGGTAATGACAGCAAATCCTGAATGCGTGATGCTAGAGGCAACAATTCTTGATGCATTGCATATTATGCATGACGGAAAGTTCTTGCACCTTCCTGTCCTTGACAGAGGTGGGTAAAATTTCTCATTACTTCTTCATGCAGTTTGCACGAATAGTGAGTTAAACCTTTATTGCAGAGGGGTGTATTGCTGCTTGTCTGGATGTGCTTCAGATAACTCAGGCGGCGATTTCCATGGTAAGTCTATTTTCTGAACCTACAGTTGCATGTTAGAGATTATTTTAAATATTATAGCCAACTTAATATGATTATTGTTTAATTTGATTCTGGGTGCAACTCAAAGCAAATGTTGCTGTTGTAGTGCCATAATGTTCAAATTTCATTATGTTGCCATTGAGGCAGATTGACCCTTGCCAGCAGATTTAGGATTGAGATTCTAGTCTACTTGCTAGTGGCCAGGGTTGTCCATGTTTAGTTTCTTCAAGTTGGGAAAGATTTTCAAAGAAAAACAAAATCTGCCATAAAAAAAGAATTTCAAGCCGAAAGGAAACCAGAGTGATGCAGTAAAACTGTCAAACTAGATCAATAATGTTGGCTTGTTTTGTTTTGCTTTTGGTTCAAATTGCTTAGTCAACATCATAATGTTCTTATGCATTCAATCAGAAAGAAAGATATCGCGAGTTCTCTATGTTTTCCTTACTAATAAAGATTACCGTGGCCATTAGTCTAAATAAAAAGCACTTGTTTTTTTTATGTGAAACTTTGATTTCTTAAGAACATTTTGCTTGTCTTAATCTGTAAAAGGACCTGAATTTGAAAATTCTGTAAATAGTTTGCTTGGTCATATAGTCAATTAAGGAGAAGTTAAACCAAAAATAAAACCAGTTTAGTTGTCTAGCTCTTTTTTGGGTTATAAACCAAGATGATGGGTCAATTGACTGGAAATTTCAGACAGGTGTGGATTTAGGTGAAGTTGACCTCAATTAAGCTTTTTGCCCTTAGTATTAGAAGAATAAGGCTAATGTTATCTTTGGGTTTAATTCTGATTAGCTGGTCAGCATGACCCTAAAAGCGAGAAACATGTGGCATTCCCATTGCCTCCGCTTAATGCTTCCAGCAGAGTTCAATATTACCTTTTATGTTCCAGTGATCCATTGACCGAGACGGTTGTTTTCTAGGATAATACACTCTATATGTTAAATCAAGTTATTGTTTATTTGAACGTGCAGCAATATGGCAGTATAAGTAAATGACCATCTATTTGACAATATTGTATGATTTTGCAAGGTTGAGAACGGCTCCGGAGCTGTTAATGATATGGCAAACACCATGATGCAAAAGTTCTGGGACTCAGCCCTTGCTTTGGAGCCACCAGACGACACTGACACCCACAGGTATCACTTCATATGTAAGAATGAGGTTTTCTTGGAATGAATACACAGAATGTAATGCATATACTAAAGTTTGTTCAAAATCTGATTTTCTGCGAAATGTTATAGTGACATGTCAGCAGCGATGCCCTCGGAAGGACCAGAGAGTATCAAGTCTGGATATCCTTCCCTTGGTCTGGGAAATTCATTTGCATTCAAATTTGAGGACCTTAAAGGTCGTGTGCACAGGTTAAATTGTGGTGAGTATTGCCTAAGACAGCATTTTATGGTATGAATAGATCTCAAGACTCGAGAGCATCCCCCTCTTCAGGGCCAAATTACAAAACTAGTTCGCCTAGGAGCAACTTCTATTCTATATACTAAGGCATCATCTGAACAGTTCTCTATGTATAATTTTACTTACTATGAGAGCATCATCATTAGGATGGTAAAAGACATTGAAGGATCTATTTTCTCACTTTTTTAGTAAAGGACAATGCATTGATATTTATGGGGTAAATATATCATAAGGTGACGATTATGATGTGCTTGATTTTTGGAGGGTTTTGTCGAATTATTAATTGTGTTGTTTTGGCTGTGATAGAACTGCTTAATGCGAGCCTTCAATTTCTAGTTTCACTGGCACCAATGAAGTCTTTTATCTTGTTCTTAGGTACTGAAACTTAGACGAGCTTCTATCTGCCGTGTTGCAAAGAATTGGAGTTGGTAATGATTCACAGAGACCTCAGATGTTGGTGAGTTTCAAATTGATGTCGTACCATACTCTGTGCATCTTATGAGACTTTTCAGTCCAATTTGGTTACTAAGTCCAAACTTTTTATTTGCATGTTTTATTTGTCAATGATAGTATGAAGATGATGAAGGTGATAAAGTTCTATTGGCCACTGATGCTGATCTTGTTGGTGCTGTCAGCCATGCAAGATCATCCGGACAGAAGGTATCTTTGGTGTTTTTTCTCGCTGGGGCAAGGCGGTGCTTTTAAGCATAGTTTTATTGGTAATGATGGAAAGATGGATTCCCCAGATTTATTGATTGGTTACAGAAATTCTTTTACCCTCTTTGTAAAGATTTTCCTCTGTTGTCTTGTGATCATTGAGATACTGAGTAGTAAATTCTTTCACCAGATTTATTGATTGGTTGCAGAAGTTCTTTTACCCTCTTTGGAAAAGATTTTCCTCTGTTGTCATTGTGATCATTGAGTACTGAGTATATAATTCTTTCACCAGATTTATTGATTGGTTTGCGAAATTCTTTGACCCTCTTTGGAAAGATTTTCCTCTGTTGTCATTGTGATCATTGAGATACTGAGTAGTAATAATTCTTTCACCAGATTTATTGATTACAGAAATTCTGACCCTCTTTGGAAAAGATTTTTCCTCTGTAGTAGTAATGATAGATAAGTATTTAACTGATTTGAGCAGTGAAGATGATATTTATTCTATGTAAGGACTATAATGTGTAACTCAGGTATCTTGAAGGGATTAGAAAAGGAAAACTGAAACTTTTTATTTTTTGTCATCCTATGCCAACTTGCTACTCTTAAATCTTATGACCACTTATTGATTTTGAAATCAATTGCGGATTGTGCCAGCGCCAACTTTCTAGTGTATATAGCTGAGTAAAATAGTGCGGTTTATGCTGCTACCTATCACCTTTCTGCATATTCCACTTTTTGTTTTTGTAAATTTCGATGCCCTACCTTCTATCTTGGTCCTAGGTTTGTGAGGTTGCATCTGGATTTTTCGGAATCCAGCCACATCTAAGATCGCCCCCCTTGACAGACATGGCGACAATGGAAAAGAGCAAGGGGATGTTGGTGGGTTCTGGAATTCTGGCAGGCGCAGTCGTCTGACGAGCATTGGCGTTCTCGTCTACTTAAAGCGTACGAAACTGTGAAATCTTCTCGTTGGATTTACTTTCTATTTTTTCTGGGGTTCAAGGTGGATCGGCGAGCCAGAGCTAAAATGGTTTTTGACCAATAAACCAAGACGGTTCACTTCATTATTAAGTATACCACTGAGAGATGATGGATCCTTTAGGGCGAGTGATGCAAATGACTTTGGTGGTCTGGGGATTGACTTTATTTTGTAACTCCGTGTAATTACTGAAATTGAGAATCTTACTTCTGGAACTTGAGAGAAAAATCATATTGACAAGGCCAGAGTTGTTATGATCTCCATTGCAGGGCCTATTACTTTCTTCATCCCTTTTTGTCTGACGTTCGAATACGAGTAATGTTGAAGACAATGAATAGGTAATCAGATAGGTCAGTAGGGTGTAGAAGACATTTATATGTCGATATGGAAGGTCTTTTGGCTTCTTTATTGCGAAATGCAAGTGGAATGATGAGATGTGGGTGATTGTTTTCCCGATTCTTTGGCCCGATAAATTCTGGAAATTGGTCTACAATATTAGCAGACGGACTGATGATGTTGCAACTCTTTTATTATTGAATATAACTTATGTAAATGTATATATTTAAATCTGTCGCATACAAGTAGATGTATTCAATGTTAGGCGATCTCTATACTACCGTATATGCTTAGCCAAATACGAAATTATGGGGCCACATTTTGTTGTATAGCCATGGTTTCCTCAGATTTCTGTAGCAGTTGCTTCCTTGCAAAATAAAAAAAAAAAGATAAATAATACCGATGTACATATAAATTGAAAGTTACTTTAGAGCATATAGAGACTTGGGTCAAATTTATTTACTCCAAAGTAAGTTTTTATCCATCACCATTTAGTAATTTTGTGGGAAAATGACTCAAATATTTTGTATATTTTGACCTAACATTCTTTGTCTTAGACTTTTAATTTATTCAATTATATTCCTAAATTTTCAATATAATCCATCAACTATTCAGAACAAAGTCAAATTAATGTTTTGGTGCTATTCACAAGTTTTCATAATTGCACTAATGCTCAAATTTTTAGCATATTCTTTCATTTCAAATTCATTTTCTAAATCAATAAAACATGCTATTTTTTATAACATTTTTTTCATTATGACTCTAGTTCCATTAAAGATAGTTTACCCCATGATCTCTGTAATAGTAAAAATATAACCTCAATTAGAGTTACATCGATACATATACCTTATATTCGATTAGAATATTTTATAATGATATTAGAATATTCATGGATTTCTCGTATTTATAGTATATTAATCTAAGAATCGTTGCTTCTTATCGTACCTATTTCATTTTGTTCTCTACCCTTCCAACGGCTTAGAGGATTCGGATCGCCTGCCCTGGAGAAATCAGGGCACCCCTGCCCTGGAAAGCATCTCAGCCGTCCGTTCGAATCGGAGGGTCGACGGCGCGCCACGTCATCTAGACCAAGCTCCCAAAATTTTGGCGCGATTTCAAAAGTACTGTAGCTAATTTTGAATTAAAAAAAAAAAGCGTATGTCAGGTTTTCTCTCTCTCCTCCATTCTCTCTCCCCGACGTTCTCTCCCCGACCAAACCTGTCGCCACCGTCCGTGGGAACGCTGACCACGCTGACCGCTCCGACCTCCCCAAAAGCTCGACCGCTCCGACCTACCCCGAAGCTCGACCAGCGTTTGCAAGGCCCGAAGCTCGAGTCCCTCAATCGCCTCCCATCGAAGCCTCGTCCTCCTCGTCACAAATCCCTCCCCGACCCCATTCCCGAGTTCGCCGATTCCGTGAGTTCGACTCTGTCCTTTTGGGCCTTTCTTACTTCTTCCTCCTTTAAAATTTTGTATTTATTTTATATTTTAGAGTGCTTAAAGGACGGGTTGTGCTTGTGACGAGGATTTCTCAGGAGACGGAGAAATTCAGGAGCTACTGCTGACGAAGCTCTCGAAAAAGGATTTGTTCGGTCGCTACAAATTCCCGACGCCGCGAGAATCGTGGCCGAAATTGGTACCCTCTCTCTCTCTCTCTCTCTCTCTCTCTATCTCTCTCTCTCTCCATTTCATCAATTTCTGAGATCTCTCTCTGCATTGCATCAATCGTGGGCGAGAGAGAGTTTTGTTAGCATCACAAAAGATACTTCTTGATTGGAAACCCATAGCAGTGATAGGTTTGAGAATGTTGGTTTAGATTTAGGACATAAATATGCTCGTTTACCAATCAATAGATTTGTTCAAACCTATGATTACTACTTTCTCATTGTATTTCCACATCGCTGGAATTAGTCATCGCAAAAGTGAGATTGATATTTGATAATGCCTAATGTGACATCCAAGGGATCCCTAGTAGCACCATCTCTTACCCATTTTGTTTGAAAAACTTGCTTGCATCCTGCATCTGTTTGTGTGTTCAAGCAGTGCATGTTTGAACTATCCATATTTCATGCGCTGAAAAATCGTGTCGGAGGGTGGGATAAATTTAGGTGCTTGTTGTGGTGGGGATTCAGCAATTCCACAGAGACAAACAAGAAGTTTACAGAGCTCCGTATGTAGACTTCTATATCGGGCTTTGTGTAGTTGGTGTTGCGAGGTCGGATATTATTGTCTCAAAGTTAACGTGCTGGTAGCTTTGTGTATTCTCTAGGATGTGCATCTCAGTAGAAGTGCAACTACGTTCTGTTTTTTATGTTGGACCTTCATTTGCTAAATGAATCGGTTTTCCTCTAGTAAAAAGTAATGTAAAGGCTTCTCCTTGCCAAAACCTC
>JAGVVM010003106.1:0-41461 GCA_019149425.1 Psidium friedrichsthalianum
GGACTTTGGTGAGCTTCAGTGTCTCAATACGCTCAAAGACAGTCGAATTGGCATAATTCTCTAGCCCTATTCGAGCATGACAGTCACACCAAGATCGGTTTGTGCTGATTCTCGAAGAACATGTCAGCATCATTCGGACCAAAGAACTCTGCACTATGCTCGGCCGTAAACTCCGACTCTTACAAGGGATGATCCTCCTCCTCCGCCAAAATCCTGAGGCCTCTGAGGCAGTAATCAAGGCCATATCGTCTCTATGTTCTCTGGAACCAATCCGAGAATCTTGCTGCAGGAAGGCCTGATCGCGGACTCCTCGCATACATTTCACGTACCAAGGCACAAGAGAGAGCACCGGCGGTGCTGTCGGCGATGCGATTGCTCGAGCAACTTCTGGGAACTGAGCAGGCGAAAGAGGCAATCCTTGATGACCCACAGGCATAACAAGTGCTCTGGTCGACACGTTTGTTCAGAGTATCGGATCATGGAGGGAGCGAAAATGCAGTGAACTCGCTCATCCTCTTGTGCTGTGATTCATCAGAGGCAAGAGAAGCTGCACTAAAAGCAGGAGCTCTGACTCAGTTGCTGCTACTTCTACAGAGCCAGTGTGGTGATCCGACCAAGACGAAGGCCAGGATGCTTCTCAAGCTGCTTAGATCATCTAAACCATACAATATGCAATGATTAATTAGGCTTTTTAATCTCTATTTTGTGTTTCTGACTACCAATTTGACTACTAATTCTCTTGATCATGCTACATGCAATGTCCCTGCAATAATATCTATTTGGCAAAATGTCAACGTCATGGCCCTGTGCAGTGAGGTGGCATCCATACAAATTCGCCATGTGTCTGCTACGTCAACATCTACCTAGAAGTTTTGCCAGATTCCGATAGAAAAGCATCAGTCGCAACCAATAGAGGTTTGGTGCATCATGAGATAGAAATCGAAGTTCAACCCGAGATGGTTACTTCGCAATGCAGTAAACTGAAGTAATCAATAGCAGCAATCTGCCCGGAACATGATCCGCTTGAAGCTCTTACAATTGTGATGGGTATCCATTTATCTCAAAGCTTAGTTCATCCATCTCGAGCGCATTGCTTAGGACTTCACAAGTGGGGTTCACGACTTTATGGAAGTCCATTGTGGTTTCCACAAATCATGGTTCATGTTATCAATGTAAATGTGAACATTGACGGTTCAGACTCCGATGAGTGCATCTCGACAGGAAACGCCAAAGGCTGACTTGCCTTTGATTGAATATAGGTTGGTTCTAGGGGAATACGTAGAGAAATCATCTTCCTAAGAAGGCTTCCTGGTTTGTTAATCCTTTCTTTGCAAGAAAGCCTTGTGTAAGAAGGGATTACCTTCGTACAAGACTGAGTGAAGCTAAGTTTTCTTCCTTGAGCCTTCTTTCTACAAAGCTCACCATGAAAGTGGATAGCTCCAACTTCATTCTCTAAAAGCTTCCAACTTACTCTGGTCCGCACCCAGCAACTTTTTTGATATATTTTGGGGTCCCCTCTTCCCTTAAGCCGATCGATTTTCTCCAAATATCTCACAAAATATGATTTTTCGGATTTAGGAGCTGCTCCAGTTTTCGGCGGAAATAGAGCGATCACGCCCCTCCATCTACTTCAGAATTGCTTTCAAATGGCTTTGGTCCTCTTGCAACTGGATTTGTTTGTTGGCGGTGGACCTGGTGGTGGTGGTGTGGTGGTAGTGGTGGTGATCATATGGGCTTCTTCTCAACAAGCTTTTCTGCCAAGATTTGACTCTTGGGTCCACTTTTGGGCATTGGATCCTCTGGGAACGTAACATTGGCTAATATCACACACACACACACATACACAAAACACTCAAAACTTGTATTTTCATGCCTCATTCACTTAAAAATAAATTTTATATAACGAAAATCTTGAATAGGTACAGTCGTGCCACATTAACTCCAAAGTAATCTTTGGATTACAAAAACGCCCTAAATGGTATATTCGTGCCACATTTACCCCAAATTATGATAAATTTTGGATTTTTAAAGTAAATTTGGCATGGGTGCACTAGTTTGGAGTAAATGCGATATGTGTGTATTAGTTTGGGGAAAAAGGATGCTATTGGTGCCAAAAGTTGTGTACGGAGTTCACTTTTGTGCTAAAAGTTTCAATCGAATCACTTAAGTGCTAAGTCGGAGACAAAAAGTTACTTTGGTCTCTCTGATGAGAATTTTCGGCGAAAATTAATACGTGGCCTTTTCAATTAAAATCATTGGCTGAGCTGGCAAAATTTTGAGAAACCCCATCCACATGGACTTGAGAAAACGACAACATTTCATCCAATGTGGCACCACATCTAAAAACAGCATTATTTTCTTCATCAAATTAATTAAAGAGACAAAAGTCCCCTTCACAAGAACAGAGGGAAAAGAACACTTTGAGTGCCAAAAGTTGTGTAGGGAGATTACTTTAGTGTTTCAATCGGATCACTTAAGTGTCAAATTTTTTGAAAAACAATCACTTTGGTGCTAAGTCCAATTTACTCGTCGAAATTCTGACATGATATTATTTTATTAATATTCGAGATTGATGTGGCTTCGGCGATGCCTAGTTAGCAATTAAAAAGGTAAAATTGAAAGAAAAAAATTAAAAATAAGAATACAAATTTAATTGGTTTACAAAATAAATAAAAAATCTAAAATTGGAAAAAAAAATCAAAAGATAGAAATTTTATTTCAAATAAATTGAAAAATCAAGTTAAAAATTAACAAAAAAGTAAAAAAAAAAAAAAAGGAACGGTGAGGGCTTAATCCCTCTCTACCGTCACCCCACTGTCCTCGGCAATGGCCAGCAAGGGTGGGGCATGGCCAACGAGGATCACTGAGTCCCGGCTAGGGCTAACAACCCCAGCCGACGCAAGCGAGGGCCACGACCCTCGCCGCCTAGTTCTGAAATTTTTTAAAAAATTTTAAGGTTTTTTACTAAAATTTTAAGCGTATTTTAATTTATTTTTAATAAAATTTTTATTGTAAATGAATTTAAATTTGAGCTAATTTTTAAAATTGAACTTGATTTATTTTAATTTATTTTAAAGTGCAGAAGTCCAGGTGCGATCCACATGAACTTATTTTTTTAAAATGTCATTATACATTAAAAATTAATTATTAATGACACGCGCACTTTTAGCAGAAAAATTTCGTTGGAGGAACCAAAGTTATTCTTTTGTCTTCGATTTGGCACTAAAGTGATTATTTGTCTTCGATTTGGCATTAAAATGATCAGTCGAGGGTGGGGCAACTTTATAGAACACGATTACTTTATCTATCACTGAAGCAAAGTACATGGCAGTGGTGGATTAGCAAAGAAAACTCTTTAGTTGAAGCGTTTGGTTATAGAACTTGGGGTGAAGTAAGAGATAGCCTCTGTTATCTTTTATGATACTAAAGTGCGATCCAGTTGACTAAGAATGAGATGTATCACGAGAGAACGAAAAATATCAACATTCGTTATCACTTTGTGCGTGATGAGGTTGTTAAGGGTACAGTTACAATGAAGAAAGTACCTACGATGGATAATGCAGTAGATATGTTAATCAAACCGTTCCTTTAAATAAGTTCAAGCATTGTTTGGACTTGGAAGGCGTTTTCGCAATTTAAGTTACTTATGCGGAGTTGATGGCATTTCATTTCTTGTTTCCTACATCGAGTGCGCTTACATAGGCTTATGGGTGTAAGTTATCGGTTCTGCCATTTGGTGGTGGCCTTGTGTGGTCACTCTTGATGATGAGGGGAAGAGGTCTTATAGCGTTTGGTAAAATGTTCTTCTAGAGATTTGAAGTCAAGATGGAGATTTGTTATATTTTGACTTTCAAATTAGTAATAAGGTTATTTTCGAATCATTCACTTTTGTTTTAGAGTTTTTTTAGAATGGGCTATAAAGGGATCTATTGCATATTATATTGTAACGCTTGCTTTCGCTTCTATCTCGAAATCTTTTATTTTTCAGTTTTTCTTGTTAGATCTTTTGATCTTTGATTGTACGCTTGTACTTGTTATTGAAAATAGTGAAATGGTTTTTTCCCATTTTGGGTTTTCTACGTATATCGTGTCTCATACGTTCTTTTTTTATTTTACTTTCATCGTTCTCTATTTCGTGCTTAAATTTGTGCATCTCTTAGCGTTTTTCCGCAACATATAGGAACAAAGTTTGACCCCATTAATATATTTCATGTGTAGGGCCTCCTTTTCGTTAAGTTTCACGTATAATGTCATTTGCTTACAATTTTTCTTTTCCTTTTGGGTCAATACCGCAAAAAACCCCAAACTGATACACCTGTGACAAATTTACCACAAACTATTTTTTTGATCGCGAAAAACCCCAAATTGGTTCACCTGTGATAAATTTATTATGAATTATTTTTTTTTTACCATAAAAAATCCCAAACAGATACATCTAAGATAAATTTGCTCTAAACTATTTTTTTGCCACAAAAAAATCCCAAATTATTACACCTGTGACAAATTTATCCTTTGTTAAATTGAATTAATATCACAAAAATATCAAATTAATACATCTATGACAAACTAAGGGTAAAAAGTCCAAACTGGTATACCCGTGAATTGCCACGTGTCATTCAACTCAGCAATTTGACGTTAAATTTAACGAAAACTAATAGAGGGTAAATTTACTGCAAGTATATCAGTTTGGGGTAAAATTGTCACAAGTATATAATTTTGAAATTTTTTGTGTTAAAAATAATATAGGATAATTTATCATAGATGTACCAGTTTGGATTTTCTGTGGCATTAACCCTTTCCTCTTTGCACATTAAAATAGGAGTCTAAAGTAGAATTTAAGTAAAACATCACCTCAATGAAAGTGCTATTTTCCAAAAATATATATGTCAATTGTTATATTTTTTTATGGTTTTTTTACCACTTAGGTGCTTCTAGACCTTTTTCTTTTTGGCCCAGAAATTCTTCTAGACCTAAGGAGACGCTTTCTTTGTCAGTTTAGTACTATAAACTTAACGTCATGTGGTCTCTATCCAGATTTGGTCAAAAAGTGATTTACCTTTCAGCGGCCTAAAGGAGCCAGCCCTATATCTCCGGCGATTCGTTCTAGGGTTTGGTCAAAATAGTTTTCAATTGTTACTAATGACCATGGAGGAAATCACAGCTCTTGAAGCTTGAACGCTTGAACTTATTCTTTTTTTCCTATTGTTATAGACGAAAGAGATGACTTGCAGAGGGCTAACTCGGATAAGTTTGCCACTATCATCACTGAAGTGGAGAACTTGCACGAACAGGGCGGCCTATCAATTGTCCTGTAACTGCTAAGATCTGGTTTGGCCGTTACTTATGTTTTCTTGTCCGAGCATCGTTGCTTCCATATACATTAGCTGCTTCCTTCTAGTGCTTATGTGGTGTATGAGCCATTAAATGAGCGACTGAGCTTGAGATTGAATTTCTGTAACGGAGCTGTCGTTCGGATTTGATAGGACACCATGTGATCCTTACAAAATGTATAGCATTCAATGATTGAAGAGCCCTTCTGTTTTTTTATGCAAAAATTTGCTGATGTTTGTTGACTTGATTTAGTTGAAACTGTGATTTTTTTCTACGCGTACTTTTTCAGTACAGAAGCTGGCAAATGCTGAGGCACTTTATTTCACTCTGGTTAGTCACTTACGCGCATGAGAACGTTTTCTGTTTCTCTATTTCTGTTCCAATCTATTCCAGAAATAGGTTTGGAACAGAAACTCATTTGGCAGCAGTTTTTTAGGAACAAAATCTGTGGATTTTGGCAAAATCAGATAAATTTTTTTGTTTCTTGCAGAAATAGAAAATCTATTCTGTTCCAGAATTATTTCTAGAACAAAATGGTTGTCACGCGTGGCCTTTAGTGCTTTTAGATAAGCAACTAACCATAGTGTTTGCATTATCTAAAAGTGCCTCCGCATCTGCCACTTGCTCCCTCGGCTTCTGTACTGAAAAAGTACGCGTAGAACGAAAAAATACCACAGTTTCAATACCAAAATCAAGTCAAGAAATGGCAACAAATTTTGCAGAAGAAAGCAAAAGGGCTCTTCAATCACTAAATGCTATACATTTTGTAAAGGATCACATGGCGTCCTGTCAAATCCGAACGATAGCTCCATTATAGAAATTCAATCCTGAGTTCATTCACTCATTCGATGGCCCATACACCACATATGCCCTAGAATGAAGCGACTAATGTATACGGAAGCGACGATGCTCGGAAAAGAAAACATAATTAACGACCAAACCCCATCTTAGCAGTTACAGGACAATTGACAGGCTTACCCAATTCGTCCAAGTTCTCCACTTCAGTGATGACGGTAGTGAACTTATACGAGTCAGCCCTCTGCAACTCATCTCTTTCGTCTATAACAACAGGAAAAAGAATTGATAACATCATTCTAAGAGTCAGGAAAAGAGGAGGGGAACAAGAAAACCAACGGGCTGAGAAAAGGAAGAATGAACTCCAATAAAAATCAAGAAGCAATAGCCACCACTGATGAAGTTTTTGACGGTGAGGTAGTGGAGCTCAGGGCTTGCGAGCAGAGTCGTCTTGCTGGGTCCTTTGCGACTGGCTCCCCCTTCACGGCCCTGAGCGGCACCGGGGTGATGACTCCGCCCCCGCCCTTCCTCTTCGAGCCAATCCCAATGCCATCGTAGGTTAAATCATTCATAGTCTCTAGAGGGAAGAATAACATGAACTAGTCCTGGCCAGCACCCATCGTTTGTTCTACAATTAGGAGGAGTCGAACTTGACTAGCAGAATAACTTGAGCTCAAGCTTGAAGTTCAAACTTCAAGAGCCGTGATTTTCTCCATGGTCGTCAGTAACAATTGAAACTATGTTGACCAAATCCTAGAACGAGTGGCCAGAGATTTAGGGCTGGTTCGTTTAGGCCGCTGAGAAGTAAATCACTTTTTGACCAATTCTGGATAGAGACCACATGATGTTAAGTTCATAGTACCAAACTGACGAAGAAAGCGTCTCCTTAGGTCTAGAAGCATTTCTGGCGGAAAAGAAAAAGCTGGAGGAGCACCTAAGTTAAAAAAAAAATTCTAAAAAAATATAACAATTGGCATATGTATTTTGGGAAAATAGCACTTTCATTGAGGCGATGTTTCACTTAAATTTTACTTTTTCTACTATTAAAGGAAAAGAAGAAAAATTGTAGGCCACGTAAAACTTAACGAAAGGGAGGCCTACACATGAAATATATTAATTGAGTCAAAACTTTGTTCTTATATCATGTTAGAAAATTTAACCGAAAAGCTTAAGCCTGTAATTGGAGGGAGACAACATATATTTGAAGAAGATACGAAACTTATAGATAAGCAATGTGGGATACTTTAACAATAACTACACACATAGGAAATAGGAAATAAGTAGTAGCAGTATCACTGCGATGTAGAGAGCATACTTATGAAGGTCTAATGGGAACATTTGAATCAGACGAAAGAAGGCGGATAACCATCAATGATCTAGTCGGAAGATAGAAATATGCATAATGTACACTGAATACTTCTTTTTCAAAATTTCCAACTTACTAATTTGTACACTTGTGCTCAATGGCCAAAGTGAAGGAAACAACATAGCTCTCTATGTGATATAATCCACAAGAAGCTTAATTGAATTAGCCTTCTTTAACGACGACAATTTCTATTTTTGGCCATGCTTACCGGAACGTAAACCATTGAAAAGATGGCTATTGTCCATGTTTAGATTCATGAATGATTCTAGACTCTAGTTATGATGTCCTCTGTATATGTACCTGAAGGAGGAGTCAAGGCAGCTGGTGCTGCAGCATCTGGTGTCTCATTGGAAGGCTCCGCCGGAGTATCCATCAGCGAAGCCACAAGAGGCACCTCCGGCGCACCCACGCTGGCCAGTGTCAGTGCATTAGCGACTGCTTCTGAATGAACAAAAACTGTGAGAAAATAAGCAGAATGCTCAGATTGACATAGCTCTAAGCTTAGGCCAAGAGGAAAAAACTTACCATCGCACTGGCTGATGGGTGGGGTCTGCACATTGCAAGCGTTGGAGAGCACCAGGGTCTGGGTCTGGTTGATGGTGATGCCCAACAACGGGGGGAGCCATTCATGCCGACGAGATGGAAGAGTTTGGCAAGAGAAGGGTATAATATCTTGATTTTTGGAGCCTATAAATTGCTCTATCACCTCTATTACCAATTTGAGAACTATCTGATCAAGTCTGTTTCATTGCAAATTCTGCAGGTTCTCCTGAGCCTTAGTTCAATTGATAAAATCGATCAAATTGATGACAACACAAATGCAACAAAACAACATTTAAACATACGAGCAATCTTTCTCAATGTAGACAATTGGTGCTTATCGTATAAAGGATCTACCTTTTAAAATACAAGTTCAGGTTTGGGAGAGGGGGATGATGATAGACTCTAGTAAAAAGAAGAGAATTTAGCTGGCAAGGTCATCCCTACCTTCGCCGGAAGGAGGAGGCGGCGTGACTCCAGGCAATAGTGCATTGAAAGAAGCCGAACATGCAGGACTCGGCGGTGGGCATAAGTGTTCCAGGGTGAGCCTGGTGGCCTCGCCGTGAGCTCTGTTGGAGGATGTGGAGGGTTTGAAAAGGGACCGATCAACAGGCCTCGTCGTGGCCTCTTTCTAGTCATGGTCACAGGCCAATTTGGGACCGAAACCGGCCCGGGTCAAAATCGGACCCGGCCTATTGACCGGTCCGGCAGTTCCAAACCGGAACCGGCCCGTTGCATCCGGGCCTAGTTCCGATTTCTTCAAATCATGAACTGGGCCCGGAACTAGCGGTTCAGGCTAGTTTCGAACCGTGAATTTTTTTAAAAAAAGTTGCAAATTATTTAGAACTGTAGGACCCCACCCATTTATGAGCTCTCCTCTCACTCCTTTCAAGTTTCACTCCTTCCCTTTTCAGCCGTAGACTCCCAGTCTAACCCCCCTCCCCTCTCTCTTACTTTTCTATCATCTATCTTCTCTCTTACTTCTCTCCTTTTCTCTCTCTCCTCCCCTTCTTCCCCGATGTCCCCCGTTGCATTTTCTTCTTCCTCTTCTTCATTTGGTCGACGCTACTGCTGCTTCCTCTGTCCACCACCGTCCCCCAGCCGACCCCTCCGTCCATCGTGCCTTGCTAAGCCACCGTCTGCCGCACGTGTCGTGTCATTGCTGCAAGCCCGCACCAGAGCCATTATTGTTATAGAAACTGGAATCGAAACCGGCGATTCCCCAAAATCGGGCTTGGAACCGCTGGTTCAAAACTGAACTAGAATCGCCACTTAAGGTTTCGGTTCTAGCCCCTAAATCATGAATTGGAACCGGCGGTTCTGGAACTGTAGCCATGTCTACCTCTCTGTCCAATTTGGAAAGTATGAGCTTTAACCCTAACCTTCGCGATCGATACCCCAAGCCCTCATGTTCGATGATTTCAACAAGCAATGTTTTGTGACAAGGATGCGCTCTGTCTTCAGAGATCGTAGGGATAGAGGATGCAAATACAAAAAAAAAAAAACTATCAAATCAAACCAGTCCAAATATTTGAGACATATGCAATTCAAGTATCGAGTCGAGTCGAGTCGAGCACGGTTTCGCACAGATTTGGATCAGGTCGGGTATCATGATACCCGACTCAACCCTTTGATACCCCAAATATATATATATATATATATATATATATATATATATATATATATATCTTGTGTCATGATTATCACATGAAGGAAAGATGTCCATATGCAATTGACTAGCTTATAATTGGGAATTGATTATATAATAGTATTTGGGTGACTGTTATACAGTCTGTTTTGGATCACAAAAAATAAATAATAATTAACTAAAAATTATTGGGTGATCCATTCTTTTAATAATTTGTGACTCACAAGATACTATTATTCTCACGGCCATCAAAAAATTATTATGCTAGCAAAATCCCTTATAATTAATCTGATGCTACCAACGTCATCAAGCCATTGATGGCTTGAGTCATGGCTTGCTGGGGGTTTTGAGATGACACTATTGTCACATAACTCTAAGGCGCAATTGGAGTATTAAGGACCCATATGGTTTTAGAGATGTGATTATGTGCTCCCCATATTGAAAGTGGAAACAAAACAAATCGATCACATGTCCTCCATTTATTATTCTACACAATCGAGGTCTGAACCATTTGTACACTAAAGATCTACTGATAAATACGACTATCCCCATTGGCTCAACCATCCAAGTTGGCTCCTCATTAATGAAATCTTTCTCTGTAAAATTCCATGTTAACTCAACAATAAAAGATAAGAGTTCGTGATACGGAAGGAGGAGGAGGAGGAGGATGAACACTATCCACCGTTTCAAATGCAAAAATGTAAAAGAATCTTTTTGTTTCATTCGTGAACGTGACCGTCTCATCTTGATTTGTTTATTCCATTGATAAAAACAATCTTTAGTTCTCACGGTAACCTGTTTTGGTGGTCTTTCTTCTGATTCTGGAGTCTCTGGATCTGCAATTTAGGGCATCAAATGGACCTTTACTAGCCTTTTACTTTGGCAAATACTTTTAAGTTTTTGAGGACTGTTCGAGATATTGTCCAAGAAATAGTTTGTTAATTTACATGTCTTTCTTCTTTACAAAGTCAAAACCTTTGGGAATCTCATTTGTCAAGCGTACCCATCTAGGCGTAATTGAATGATGCATGGATAAGTGGTGAACAGTAAATGTGCATTTGTTTAAGTGAGAATGTTCTCTGAAAATTAGATTTCTAGACTTTCACTCGATTGGTTCACCGAAAATGATTCGTCAATCGAAAATCCTTTCTGTCGACAAAAATATTCATATATAAATGAGAAAAGTGAATTTCTAAATCTAAAGAGGTGAAACCAATTTCTAAAATTGCTCATCTCGGATTTTTTATATTATATTTTATATTTTTATTTTCATTTTTATTTTTATTTTTTTTCTTTTTTCTTCTTCCTCCGCCGGTCGTTAGGCCTCGATGACGGCCAATGACCCACCACACGGGGTCAAGCCCCGCCATATTAAGAAACCTTGATCTCGCCCCTGCGGGGCCGGAGTCCCGTTGGGATCTTATTCAATTAAAATTTTAAAATCAGAATTGTATGTAGCGATGTCACCTAATTCCAAATCTACTACATAAAAATCTAGAATTAGAACCATCGAGACAAATCAAATTATATAAATTGATTGGGAGCCTGAGATAATCCAAAAAGATGGGGGGAAAATGTATCAGTCCATCGCGGAAAACGTCTTTTTTTTTCTCTCTTCCCTAAGAATGATGCCTTTGGGGATTTTTTTTTTTTTTGCACTCTTTGTAGAATTACGTGATCACATGATTTGGTTGCGATTCTTTAATGGACGTGCGTATGAATTTGGGGCATGTCTTTGAGAAGAAGGTGTGTACTTTAGATCAATTGGAGATCGCCAAAGCCATGAGAAAAAGAATGTAACAATCAGTATTTCCCAAATGAAATTTAGTTGGAAATAAGCATAAAGAAATATTTAAAATCTTCGTTCTAGATAAAAGATTTTCTTTCAACTTAGAAATTTCTTAAGTGTTGACCAGTCACCTTCTATAAAAAGAGGCTTTGAAAGTTTCCAACGCTAAAATTGGACAAAATTAGTGTTGATTTGTTGGTGTAGTCTTAATTTTAGGTTTTCATGTGTCTGATGTGATTGTTTCCATGTCTACACATGGTTACAAATGAACCTATTGCGGTGCCTAATTAGAGAGAAGATTCAAGATTTCTTATTATGTAATTTCCAGGCTATATGAACAGCTTCTGAGGTTAAAGAGTTCTTCTTGCCATACATCTTTGTATTCTTTTCTCGATTTTGAAGCGTGTGTTTTGGACAGCTTGGGTTTGATGATATTGCTTCTAGACAAAGGACTTGGGCTCAAAAATTTTCCACTTAAATACCATTAATTCACTAATAGGATAAAATGACTGCTTGGTTTGCTCTGAAAATATCGAATTCGAACAAAACTCATATTCAACATTATCTTTTCTTTAGGTAAATCCAGGTTCGAAGTTCAAATTCAGGTAAGTTCATGCTTTTTTTTTTTTTTTCGTTTTGGTCGAAGAAGATTTTCATTTAATTGCGAAGAAGGTCTGAAAAGTCCCAAACAAGGAGAGTCTAGACATAAAGGAGCCCACAAGGCTAGTGGGGGAACAGAACACCATTTCTGCGGAAGACATCCACGCCGGTGGGTTTTTGCAGTCCAATCTCCAGCTGCATTTGAGGTCAGCAGAGAGTGGGCTACATTGATGGAGGGATGGGACTTGAGAATGTTTATACAATCCACAATAAGGAGCCTCTCCTCCTAGTTGACTTGATCTGCAGATCCGCTTATCGGGACTTCTACTAGCTCCGCTCGATCAGTCTCCATGATTAGGCTTTCAGTTCGGTGTTTGTACGCTGCTGCAGTTTGGCGTGCTTCCCGAAAAACAAAGGGTTTCGGCTTGGGAAGCACGGGAAACCTTCACTGATTTAGCAAAGCCAATGATAATCAAGTCTGTATTAGCTATGCAAATCCCAGCTATTAATGAAAGAAGCATCAACGTTAAATTTTAGGGCTTTGTCCTCTGGCGGCGTCCTTGACTGCCACTCTTAAAAGGTCGAATTTTTTCTTGTTTCTGGTTTGTGGGTGTGCCATTTTCTGTAGTTTGCTAGCAAAATTGGTGTTGATTCCACTGATTCTTGGGCATTTGGAATTTTCTCCCAAAAGACTAAATCGTTGCGGGATTTCCATATGCTCCACAGGGACGAAGCCACCATTGATAGATGGGGTACGTCAATTTCTCTTTCCATGCATAAATTCTTGAGATTTCCCGGTGGTCCGTGGGCATAGCAGGAAGATATGCTCAACCGTCGCCTTCTCCCGTTGACATAGAGAGCATAGTGTGTTGGGGATGATTTGCCTCTTCCATAGAACTCTTTTGAAGGGATAGGATAGCATTAGTTCAGGCTTGACATTGCAGTTATCAAACATAAAAATGCATACGCGTGTATCATGTGCCTGTCTCTAAATAAACATGATGACATCATCTGGTGCAGCATCCGGATCTTGCAGCCAAGAGAAGCTTCTCTTCACACGCACCCCTCCACTCTTTCTCCTCTTTTGTCTTCTTCGCACTTTGATTTGGTTGAAAAAATTCGTAAAGGATTTTGTTTACTGGGCGAGGGAGAGGGAGAATTTGAGGCTAGCAACGGCTGATGGAATGTTCTATTTTTGTACCCAATTTTTGTTTTTAAACTAAGATAGTGAAATGCTATGATATGCTCTTCTTGTTGAACTGATTTTCTTCAACATAGTGATCCTTGTGTTGTCCACAGACCAATGTGCGTTGCGCACCTTTCCAAAGTTGTATATTAATTAATGAAACTAGAGCTCAAAAGGACTACTCACACAACCATGCTTCTGTTGTAGGCCCAAGATCTTATTCATGAATTTCGTCCGATGTCAAAAGTTGTGTATGGTCATCGTTAGAATGAGTCTCTACTCATGCGAAGTGATATTTTCTCTCTAACGGGATGTACAACTTAGAAATTTTACACACTCCATTTTTATAACACTGAACATGGTTTTAGCGCCCATAACTTAAGACCGCACCAACAAATAGACACTGATAATCTCAATTTATTGGTGTCGATATGTTAACCCCTCAAGGAGGTAAATTAAATATGTTATTCTACTCCATGGATAACCCCTCAAGGAGTTTCTTAAATAAATACAATCTATTTATGGAAGAACATAAGTTTCTTGAAATGTTGAACCTCAAGTTGTATCCTCGTGAAGGGAATGCTAAAATTGAAAATCTATTTGATGTAATTATAAATACATATGGCTCGCACTACTATCGAATAAAAACTAATAATTAAATGATGAATTTAGAAATATGAACTAAACGACGTTACAAATTATAGTTAACATGTTATGTACAATGTGCCTTTCTGCATGATATTGGTGACGTCAACTTGATCGATGCTATCTCGCACCCTCTCTTTGTTTGTACGCTATTTGATGACTTCATCTTGACCTATGCTATCTCCCAGTATTTTCTCCGTTTCTCCGCCATCTTCTTTAAATTGATGTCCTAACAAAAGCTCACGTGAGAATACTTATAAGAAAAAAAAAAGAAAAGAAAAAGAAAGATATTCGACACGAAAATCCGAAATGACATCCCTCCACCCCATCCCACCTTAACACTTAAGTAAAAGTTCATTGATTTTTTTTTTTAATTTGAAAAGTGAGGACAATTTTGTCCGGCATGTAATTCAAGAATTTTTTGTTGGGGGATTTGGCTGAAAGTATTTCAAGGAAAAATATTTTTAATTCCATGAAAAGGAACTAAAAAGAAAATTTAATATTTTAGGATCTTGTCATTCGATAAAAAAAAAAATTAATACAGCATTACTAACACCCCCATGAATTTGCTTTTCAATATCTCTGTGGGTATGGGCTTGAAAATCTTTGACTTTTCCCAAGCTCCGGTTGCCACAAATCCTCACAGATGGAATTCTTGACTTTCAATTATTGTTCTTTATCTGCTGAGTCGCGTTTGTTGCGCCCGTTGTTCTCGGCCTCCTCATTGTCATCGTCTGTGTTTGGATCCCCTAACATAATGTTAGCGGTGACATTATCCAATCCGGACCGTCCAATTCAAAATGGACGGCCTAGATTGATTCACATCAGCTTTTTAAAAAGGGAAAAAATTTTCGGCGAGAATTTTAAAATTTAAATTGATCAATCTGGGCTGTCCATTTTTTATTTGGACGGCTCAGATCCCTTATGTCACCTCTGAGAAACTATGTCAAGGGATCCGGATCCGTCATCGTCTTGCTTGTATGAAACGAAAATTGTCAATTTTCGTTTCATTTATTTTGCAGAAAAGAAATGGTTTGAAACGATGTTAAGCTCTCAAGAAAACTAATATGACTAATGAAACGTTTATTTCGTGAAAAATAAATAATTTAGATAATATTTTTTCCCAAAATAATTGCTTGTATCGCTTACAAAACGAATGGTTGAAAATATTTTCATTATCCACGAAAATATTTAGATATAAGTTATTGTTAGTAATGAAAATATTTTTCATTAACTAGTTATTTCAAGCGATAAAAGCGATTATTTTTAAGTAAATATTTTTCAAACCATTTCTTTTCTGCAAAATAGATGAAACGAAAATTGACAATTTTCAAGAATGCTGGCTTGGCAGTACAACGGTTCAGGAGTCCAAAGAAATGAAAAGCGATCAACTCGAGTGGAGAGATTGGCTATAACGTCCAGAACTTCACTCATTGCTGAGCTTCAGTTCCTCTCCCATATTTGAAGGTTTGAACCCTATTCAGTGGCAAAAGGGCAAGCAGAGCAAAGCAGATGTGCTTAGGAAATTCCTAAAGGTGGCGATTCATATCATATCGTACAATTCCTCGTAACTTCTCGAGAAATGTCACTTCCAGAAATTTGAGTAGACAATACAAAGGGAGAGGGAAGAGACACTGATCGTGAATCATGACGAAATGAGATGAGTTTTTACCTCTTTCCGCCCTAAAAGACCTATGAGACCGCCGAATGTCCTCAGGCAAATAATGTCGAGGATTAATAACCATGCAAAGTTGGAACTCTTGACATGTTAGTCTCATCTGATGGAAGAACAGTTGTGTGCTTAATCGACAACTTGGTACATCCGCGTCTTGATATCAGACTAGAAACCTTGCCTATCTGGTTCTTAATCAATCATAAGCCTTGTTTTCCGACTTGTTCAGAAGATTTCCAGATTGAGCTTACTTCTCCAACTTTTACTTCCTGGATTGATTTGAATTTCAACCGTCTAAATTACCAAATTAAGTGGGCTGCTAAATCCTAGCTAGTTACCCGATGAGGAAGAATGAGATAAACCCAACTTAAAAGTACCACAGGAGTTAGAATAAGAAGGATCTGGGAAGTAATTGTGTCTTTTATTAGGATTGATTGTTCATACAAGCACCTTTCGCTTGGGAATATCTTTCACTTTCCCCGCGTCCAGCCCATCAAGAAGTACACATGACTCCAGATCAAACGTACTTATACAACACTCGTACGTACGCTCGCAAACTTAAAGCTAAGGACGGTATATGTTCTGTCGGTTCGGCTCTTATTCAGCTAGTACAGAGTTCTGATTTGAAATTCAGACATGAACATGATCTCGCCGGGCATCCTTGGTGACGACATGAACTTGCTCTAGCTGGACATCATTGGTGTCCTGCTTCTGAGGCTCAGCCTGAAAGTAAGCTTCTAAATGGTTGGCCAAGGCCGGCTTGTCGATGCTCTCGCAGTGATATGACTTGCAGACGAAGTAGATTATTGTTTGGATCACGAGGCCGAACAGGAACAGGAAGGTCAGTACGAAAAGGCAGGGGACGCCTACGATGAACACGAATATGAAGCTCCATACAAACATCTGGTACACTATCATGATCCCATGATAGAGCAAGACCAGCAGCAGGAAGATGAAACCCGCGACTCGTCGCTTGCCTTCAATCAGATTCTTGCTCTTGACCATGGCCTTGATCCCGTAGTTCTCCTCCTCCAGAACGGAGACCACGCTCGCCAGCTGGCAGACGATGCTCAGGTACACGAAACCCACGAAGAACAGGATCAAGATGATAACCCCGATCGCCAGCCCGAACGGCGAGTCCCCGATCAGTATCGCCCACATGACGACAGTCCCCAGGAAGCATAAGCTGAAGGCCAAGTGGAACAAGAAACTCCATACGAATGTGATGGCAACGCGCTTCCACACCTTCGGGACCACGGACATGATCTTTTTGAAGGCGATGGGCTTTCCCGTGTAATTACAGGCCACAGTGTACACGACCGCGGAAGTAGCAAGAAGGGAAAACGCCAGGAGGAAAACCAAGTATGCTATTTTGATAAGCCAATACGCTAGACGCTCGTATGATAGGACACGTTCGAGGACATGGTGTGGTTCGGGGTTTCTGTTGTGATACTCGTCGTATCGTTCCCATTGGATTCTTGATTCCAGGATATCGGAAACTTGGACTTGAACTAAGAAGATGATGGCGAGAGGGAGGACAAAGAAGAGCGTGATTTGAGTGAAGATCTTCTTGCATGAGGAGATGATCTTGAAGGACTCCTTGAAGATGCCAAGGAACCCGAGATATCGAAGCTTCTCTTCGTCGCTATCCATCTTAGTTAACACTCGGCTTACATGGTCCTCCATTACGTTACTTCAGAAGCTCTGCAGATGATGAAGCTGGGAGAAACCATGAATTTATACACACACAAGTAGACGACTGAGGAGGTTCACTTCGAAAATCGACAATCCAATACGTCGCTCGCTCGCTCGTGCCTGCCGTGGATTACAATCTAACATAGTTTTTGATGTGATTTCTTGTTTGGAGACCGAGAGGCAAAACAGATCGTGCTTAGGACAACAAAAGACAGCGGAAATGACAAAGCTCGGTCTAGCTAGCTGGGATAGTTTCTGCCGTTCAAGTTCATAATAGGACTTCACTGATGGATACCATCGTACGAATGCTCCAGCAAGCTTTATTCATTCCCTCCTTTTTCTAATCCTGTTTTAGATTTATGAATCCAAAGAGGAAAAATAGAAAATTGATTAACAATGTAGCAATGGAAAATTAGCCATTTCGCATGTCAAAAATTAAAATAATACCTACCCACCAACTGATATTCACTAGGCTCTATACTATGGCTCCATTTGTTTCAAGAAAAATGAATGATTTGAGAAATATTTTCCTACAAATGATCACTTGTTTCACTTTATATAAATGAGTGAAAGAAAAACATTTTCACTGTCAACAAAAATATCTACGCATAAGTTATTATCAATGAGAAATAGAGCCTAGGTACCATCTTCACATTTCAAAACCTACATTTTTCATCTCCCTCAACCTAAAAAATGGCCGTTTCCCCTCATGCACACCCCAAATTTACACTCTGTTGGCACCTAAATCATTCAGTCTAAAAATCTCAATTCGCATTACAAAATTTAATTGGTATTGTTGGAGTTTGACCTCTAACACAAGTGTTTACCCTGCGTACTCCCGCATCAGCATTTTCTTCCATTTGGAGATTAGATGCATCTTCATCTTAGGATCATGGACCCGACGTCGAGAGGTACGGTAAAACGCGGACGTGAGAGCTCCCGAATCCCTCGAGCCGTGGCCAAAAACTCGACCTATCTCGCATCAATTCTCTCCCTAGCCCTAATTAAGCCTAGCTAGAACTCATTGAAGGGTATCTCTTTCCCTCTTGTCCGTGAATAGCATTCTTGGCTTGACTAGTTCTTGGAACTTGGAAGCCATTCTAGGAAACCCTACAACGAGGAAAAACCCAGCTAAAGGAAGAGGAAAGAAGAGGGAAAAATTTTCATGAGCTGAAAAGGCAGAACTTATTTATTCTCAATTTTCAAAGTAAATTAAGGATTTAAATGACCGGCAATGTCCAAAAGTACAGTCGATGCACCTAAGGTGTCAATGTCAATAGGCATTACTTAGGGAATAAATACCATTTATTTAGGTATTAATTACTTGCTAAATTGGAGAGATCAATCATAAACATGCGTCATGCCATGCCATGCCACGTGGCACGAATAATTAATGGAGAATTATCAAATCAAAAAAGACATATACAACAAAACTTTATGGGGGAAATTACTAAATCCATCTAAATCTCTCGTATGGATAACAAATTTAGTCATAAACTTTTCATTTTTATCAAGATGATCCTAAACATTTGTGTGAAATTTCAATCTAGTCCATCCCGCTAATTTTGGCCTGAAATTTCTGACGTGGCGTCCAGTCATGTCGGCCGCCCTATGTGTCATGGTCGGCAAGTCAACAAATTTCCTCAAAATGGCGTCGTGTTGCTTTTTTTCTTTTTCTGTTTTTTTCCTTCTTTTGTTCTTTCGTTGTTCTTTTCTCTATTTTCCTCTTGCCATTGTTCATCTCCTTCGTGATGTAAGCACTCAAAATGCTCTACTTGTACCCATGTGGCTCAAACGACTTCGCAGCATTGAACTCACCAAACTGAAATAATAAGGCATCGATGAAAGGCATTCCACGAAACAGCACTCCTCTTAGGCATTTTCTCGAACACCTCTCAGCCCATGTCGCGGTTTCAGAAAGCGAGATGGAAGATCTATGAACATATCCTATCAAGGTCGGTTCCCAGCTTTTGGAATCGAGAACTGACCTTGTCGACCCTGAAAATCGATCGTGGCTTTTTTTTCTCTTTATTTTCATGTCATTATATATATCCACACACACCAACATATGTATGTATGTATGAATACAATTCTTTCTGCTCATATCAAACGTATTCACTTTTAGCATATATTCTTTTTTTTTTCTTGTTTAAAAAAAAGACAGAGGAAATAAACTTACTTAGGGTTAGGGGTAAACCAGCTCAATCAAGACTTCGACTTGAGCATCTATCCAATAACCGACCTTGCAAAATTTATGTTAAACTTCTAGGTAGAACCAATCGGTTCAGGGTATAAAATCGGGAACCAAATTATTCAAGGTTGATTTCTAGTTTGGGTCCCCGTACGAATCGACCTTGAACCATTCGAGTAAGCTAAGTTCATGCCGGTTCCCGGATTGAACCGGCTCGGTTGTTTGCCTCTAAATATAAGAGTGGTGATCAATTCGAAGGTGGGTTGGTTCCAGATTTGGAGCCTGGAACTTATCCTATTAGGGTTGATTCTTTTTTAGAACTAATAACTTAAAAGTTCGAACTAAATCACGTGTTGAGGTGTCCGTGGAATCAGCGCTCGGACGGCTGGACCATCATAATCATAGGGTCAAACCCAAACAATCGGCTAAGGCTTTTTTTATTGTTTCACTTTATTATATATACAACTATCGAGATATAAAGCGAAAACGCTAACGAATCTTGCAAATTGATCTATGTGAAATCACCAGAGAATTAAACGAGAAACAATAAAGGAGACTAGAGATTTATGTGGTTTGATTCGAACATCAATACCCACGTCTACGGGAGAGCCAGCAGTAATAATCCACAATAATCGGAGAACCAAAGTTACAATCGCTCATGCACTCAAGTGTTTCCCGCACTTAAATTACACCCAAACTCAAAGCGTTTACAAATAAAATTACTTAATTGGATGTAAAACTAGAGCACAAATCCACGGCGATCAGAGGTCTTCGTACGTCTGAGGATCGGCTTCACCTCTTTCTCTTCATCGTGCGATCAATCAACAATAGATGTCCTTGTACCCTCTTTTTTGTGTCTTAAGCCGAACTACAAGAAAGACAAAGAAACCTTCGTCCTCTTCTCTAACAAAAGCCCGCACACTCCACAAATATATATCTATATATATATATATATATATATATATATATATATATATATATATCTAAAATTTTATCCCCTTTTGTACGCCCAAAATTGAAAGTCCTTCCCCTTTCCTTTCTAGCAATCAAAAAAGTCAAAGTCTTGGTTTTGATTTGACTTGGACAATTTTACAAAACCGCCATTGCTACCAAGGAAATATATAAAAACAGATAAAAAAAAAAAGTCTTATCTCGGTTGAACTTTACCAGCAAGACTTCAATAATTCATTCAAGAATTCCGATCTACCTCATACAATTTACATCGCGCTTCGAACATGGATTCAAATTCGAGACATAAATTAATAATCTCCACCTTGGCTCAATGTTTGTAACCAAGGCAATAGTGTTCATTATCCATGCCGGCTGCCCCAACACCCCCAACGGGCATTCAACCATCAACAATTATCAAGCTCAAGCAGAGCTTGAACTTGTTTAGGGAAATAAAGTCAGTCCACATGTCCACAAGACTCTCCATCGCAAGAAACTTCTTCTCGGTCACATCCCCACCTAATATGTTATATCTGATGTAGAAATTTCGATCACCAATAAACTCGATTCTCCCGTGACATCTTTGACTTCTATTGAACACTACATCAACTAAATGTCCAAGGTTAACATCACTAATCAAGTCATTAAACCACACCACCTCTTCAACTTTTTCTGTTGTTATCGTATTTCCAGTCTCAATCATTAACGAAACCATAGTGTGTCCCAATGATGTCTTCCAACTCATAGCACAACAAACAGAAATAAAGGCATAACTGCTCAGTCATCGACTATTTTTTAGGTTACCTGCGTGACCCAGGTTCACAAACCTAGTTACTACCATACTACCTAAACTATATTCTCCTAAACATAATCCAACATCCGTCGTCCCTAACAAAATCAAGAAAATCCACTTCGCAACATCACAATGTATACCTGGATTATTCGTATACATTTTCCTAATTGCATGTGATAGATCAAGCCTAGTACAATCCATGGCATAATTCAAATAACCAACAGTACTAGCATGTGAAGCATAGGACAATTGTTCCACCTCCATCCAAGTACACGGTAACAGACTAGAAAATTTATAATATGTATCAAGCGGGGTACTTACAGAATGTCTTCCAGCAATCTCTCTCTACTTCTCCATACCCAAAACTATCTCTACTGCACCCAAATTATCTATTTTAATATCTACGTACAATTGTTGCTCTATTTCATCCACCTCCGCTGACCACCTTGAAGCTTCATCATATGTGACCTTAGAACAACTAACAACTACAATGGAATCTAGCGACTCTATAGACATTGTCACATCTACTGCACTCTGAACATCTCTAGGCTCTACTTGAACTTTCATTTGTTTCTGAACACTCACCAAATCTTTCTCCCTAATTGATCCTTCAATCCTCTTCCAAAATAGAGCAGATTCGCCAAAGGTAACATCATTACTGAACATAAAATCGGGTGAATCTTTCTCAATGCACCATAGCCTGCATCCCTTCAACCCATGTGCACAACCTAGGAATATTCACTTTCTTGCCCTCGATTCCAGCGTGCCATCACTCAAAAGAGCATAAGCAAGACAATCGAACACTCTTAGTTTGGTGTAATCAGCATACTTACTGACCATGTTTTCTAAGGAGTTTTCCAATTAATTGCTGGTGATGGTGATCTATTCACTAATTAACAAACAATATTAATTGCTTCAGCCCACAAATCTTCATCTAATTCAACATTGGAAAGTAAAGAGTGAGCTCTCTCCAATATAGTTCCATTCATTAATTTTGCAACTTCGTTCAGCTATGGTGTATCAGTAATAATGCGGTGTCTTACCATGTCTTTCTCTGTGCAAAACTAACCAAGCTCATCAGAACAGATTTCCAACCCTTTACCCATTCTCAAGCACATGATCTTTCTTTCTATTTGCTTTTCCATCATCGATTTCCATGACTTAAACTGACCAAGCACCTCACTCTTGTACATAAGAAGACAAATCTAGACTTTTCTTGAAACATCATCAACAAAAGACAATACATACATGGCACCTCCCTTGGATGGAACATGGTAAGGTCCCCGTAAGTATGAGTGAACGCAACCTACAATCTTCGAAGTTCAAATGAACTAATGTACTGAACTTCACTCTCCGCTGACTATCTATGTCGCGGTGATCACAAAAGTCCAACTTTTCAATTTGATGACCTCCCAGTAGACCCCTTTGACTCAAAATAATCATATCCATCTCACTCATATGTCCAAATCTCATGTGCCATAACTATGTTGTATCCAGACATGAAGTATCAGAGAATCTAGCAAATTAGCCAATCACTATGTTTTCCTGGAGGAGATACAACCCAGAATCTATCTTCCCTTGCATTACAGTAAGCATACCTCAAGAGACCTTGAAAACTCCACCTTCAGTAGAAATCTGGTATCCGAACGGTCAAGAGCACTCAACGAGATAAGGTTTTTTCTCAGTTCTGGTACATGCATTATATTTGTAAATGTTCACACCACTCCATTGTGCATCTTAATCTAAACTGTTCCGATCCCTACTACTTCACAAGCAACACCATTTCCTATAAGCACCTTACCAACTTCTATGCACTGATAGGTAGTAAACCAGTATCTACGAGAAGTCACGTGATAAGAACATCCAAAGTCAAGCACCCAGTGATCACCTGATGAACTCGTGGTAACTATTAAGACAACAACGACATTACTAGAACTATTATCTTCTATGGTAACAATATTACCATCGCTTGCAAAGTCCACCTTTACTCCTTTACCCTTGTACTTCAGACAATCCCTCCTATAGTGCCCTATATCATTACAGTGATAACACCGACAGTTCTGAACATTGGCCCTCGATTTCGAGTGGCTCTTCCTTCTGTTATCTCCATACTCTCTTCATTCATCTTTACTTCGATAACCAAACCTTGAGCATCATTGTGCACTAAGTTATCTTCTTGTAATTTCTTTTGCCATTGCTTAAAAAAAAAAAAGTGGACATTACCTCTTCAAAGGTAATCGTAGTACATCCCAATAGTAATGAATCTATAAAGTGCTTATGAGGTGAATGTAATCATAGTACACCCCAACATTACCTCTTCCAATGCTTCGACCAAACCTTGAGTTGTTAATAGCACCTCCATCTTGATGCTCCATGACCCAATTTTTTCTTCCCATAAAACTTCTCAATCTCAAATTTCGTTCCAAACATTATTGCAATAACAAAATTCCTAGATAGTGACCAAACAAGCAAAAAGCCACAAATCAACTCTAGAAACTCTAACCGTAGCTCTAATACCATTTGTTGAGATATAACACGAAAACACTGTCTTGCAAATATGTCAGTGCAAAATCACCAAAGAATTCAACGAGAAACAATAAATAAAACCAGAGATTTACGTGGTTCGATCTGAATGTCAATACCTATATCCACGGGGAGAGCCAACAATAATAATCCACTATAATCAGAGAACTAGAGTTACAATTGCTCACGCACTCGAGTGTGCCCTACACGTAGATTACACCCAAATTCAAAATGTTTACAAATAGAACAACTTAATTTGATGTAAAACTGGAGCACAAACCCATAGTGATCAAAAGTCTCTGTACATCTGAGGATCAGCTTCATCTCTTTCACTTTATTGTGCGGCCAATCAACAATAGACGTCCCTGTTCGCTTCTTTTTTGGTCGAACTACACCTCTTCTCTGACAAAACCTACACTTTCCATATGTGTGTGTGTAATATTTGATCCCTTTTTGTATGTCCAAAATTTAAAGTCCTTCCCATTTCCTTTTTGGCAATAAGAAAAGTCCATGTCTTGCTTTTGGTCTCACTTGGACAATTTTGCAAAACTGCCACCGCTCCCGAGGAAATATATAAAACAGATCAAAAAATCTTATCTCTGTTGAACTCTACCCCTAAGTCTTCAATAATTCGGTCAAGAATTCTGATCTACCTTGTACAATTTATATTGAGCTTCAAACATGGATGCAAACTCGAGACACAATTTAACAATCTCTACCTTGGCTTGACGTTTTTAACTAAATTAATAGTGCTCATCATCCATGCTGGCTCCCCTGACACCCCAATGGGCATTCAACCATGACAGACCACTATCAAGTTCAAGTAGAGCTTGAACTTTTTTAGGGAAATGAAGTCGGTCCACATGTCCACAAGAATCTCCACCGCAAGAAACTTCTTCTCAATCATATCCCCTCCTAACATGTTATATCAAATGCAGAAATTTTGTTGCCCAATAAATTCGATTCTCCCGTGATATCTCTGACTTCTACCGAACACTACAACAATTGAATGTCCCAGGTCAACATCACTAACTAAGTCATTAGACCACACCACATCTTCAACTCTTTATGTTGTTATCGTGTTTCTAGTCTCAGTCATCAATGAAACCATAGTGTCTCCCAATGATGCCTTCTAATTCATAGCACAAGAAACTAAAGTAAAAGCATAACTGCTTAGTCATCAACTATTTTTCAGGTTACCTACGTGACCTAGGTTCAAAAACCTACTTACTACCATACTATCTAAACTATATTCTCCTAAACATAATCCAACATCTGTCATTCCTAACAAAATCAGGAAGATTCACTTCACAATATCACAATGTATACCTAGATTATTCATATGCATTTTCCTAATTGCATGTGATAGATCAAGCCTAGTAATATCCATGGCATAACTCAAATAACCAACAGTACTAGCATGTGAAGCATAGGACAATTGCTCCACCTCCATCCGAGTACACAGTAATAGACTAGACAATTTATATTATGTATCAAGCGCCGTACTTACAAAATTTCTCCAGCAGTCTCTCTCTGTATCTCCATATTTGAAACCGTCTTTACTGCACCCAAATTATCTGTTTTATTATCTAAATACAATTGTTGCTCTATTTCATCCACCTCCGCTGATCACCTCGAAGCTACATCATCTATGATCTTGGAACAATTGTCAATTACTATGAAATCTAGTAACTCTGCAGACACTATCACATATACTACACTATGAACATCTCTAGGCTCTAGCTGAACCTCTATCTGTTTCTAAGTCCTGATCAAATCTTTCTCCCTAATTGATCCATCACTCCTCTTCCAAAACAGAGCAGATTCGTCAAAGGTAACATCATTGCCGAACATAAAATTGGGTGAATCTTTCTCAATGCATCATAGCTTGTATAGCTTCATCTCATGTGCATAGCTTAGGAATATGCACTTTCTTGCCCCCAACTCCAGCGTGCCATCACTCAAACGAGCATAAGTAGGACAACCAAACACTCTTAATCTGGAATAATCAGCAGACTTACCTGACCATGTTTCCTCACGAGTTTTCCAATCAATTTCTAGTGATGGTGATCTATTTACTAACCAACAAACAGTATTAAATGCTTTAGCCTAGATATCTTCATCTAATTCATCATTGGAGAGTAAATAGCGAGCTCTCTCCAACATAATTGTATTCATCAATTTTGTAACTCAATTGAGATGTGTGTATCAGCGATAGTACGATGTCTCACCATACCTTTCTTTGCGCAAAACTAACCAAGCTCATCAGAACAGAATTCTAACCATTTACCAGTTCTCAAGCAGATGGTCTTTCTTCCTATTTGCTTTTCGATCATCGCTTTGCATGGCTTGAACTGACCAAGCACCTCGCTCTTGTGCCTAAGAAGACAAATCCAGACTTTTCTTGAAGCATCATCAACAAAAGACAATACGTTTCTGGCACTTCCCTTGGAAGGAACATGGTAAGGTCCTCATTAATCTGAGCAAATGCAGCCTCCAATCTCTGAAGTTCAGTAAACTGATATACAGAATTTCACTCTTCGCTGACTACCCATATCGGAGTGATCACAAAAGTCCAACTTCTCAATTCGATGACCTCCCAGTAGAACCTTTGACTTAAAACAATCATCTCTCTCTAACTCATGTGTCCAAGTCTCATATGCCATAACTGTGTTATATCCAAACACAAAGTATCAAAGAATCTAGCAAACAAGCCATCACTATCTTTCCCTAGAGGAGATACAACCCAAAGTCTATCGTCCCTCGCACTATTGTAAGCACCCCTTGAAAGACCTTCAAAACTCCACCTTCAGCAAAAATCCAACATCCGAACCTATTAAGAGCACTCAACAAGATAGGGTTCTTTCTTGGTTTTGATACATGCCTTACATTAGTAAACATTTGCACCACTACATTGTGCATCTTAATCTAAACTATTCTGATCCCCACTACTTCACAACCAGCATTGTTTCCGATAAGCACCTCACTATCCTTCCTGCACTGATAGGTAGTAAACCAATGTCTATGAGAAGTCACATGATAAGAACATCCGAAGTCAAGCCCACAATCATCATCTAATCAACTCATGGCGACTATTAAGACAACATTTGCATCACTAGAACTATTATCTGCTATGGTGTAACGCCCTCCCACAGCACCATCCTACATTTTACTAAGTGTGATATATTTTTATTTGAAATTACGTATATAACAGAGGGTGCATGCAAAAGCATATAAATAACTGAGGCCGTCATACAAGTTCATGCATTATGGTAGACACGTCTACAGGGTACAACATCTTAGGGTTCACTACGGCTTACATTAAATAATAAGATCATTCAATAATTGATCAAAAATACTTCACTTTCATATGATTATAAATGGGTTCAATACATTGCCCACTTCAATTCACAAGTGAGAAGCTAACCACGTGACATCTCTTCCCAATCCATAAATCCCATCATCCGTTGACGCCACCATCACCACTATTTGAGAATGGTTAAACCACAAGGAGTGAGTATAAAACTCTGCAAGTAAGTACGTCTAATCGAACAACTAAACTATCTAATTCACCATTCATTTCTATGGAAACATTGAATGAACAAATTAGCAAAACCTCACAGGCTGATGCTATCAAGAATGCGTGGGAAAGCCAACACTAGGCATGAACAAAGTGGAGTAAGCAATAGATCAGACCATTAAACTTCCTCAAAATCCCGTTGATACCTACAGCCGAATCTCTCTTAGTTCTCCATTTGCTCAATATCGTCATCTCAGTGGGCAGAAATGTCAGATTATACATTCATATAAGTACCCAAGCTAAAACATTTCCCTGGGCCACTTCCACAGCTCTCAACCGATAACTCTTTTCAAAGGAATCGCTTAAATCCACTAGTCCAAGAACGCGAGAAGTGAGCTGCCGTTGAATTTGAATTGCCCAAAGTCGCAAGAATATCTTCTTATAGGCCAATTAATGGGTTGCACAAAGCACTAATTGGACAGATAATCCTCTCCGCATGTTCACAGCCACGCACTCCTCATGAACAGTAACCACAAATTTACTTAGATTTGACAATAAGCAAGGTGATCTGTTCTTATATCTACTCTACCCATAACCATGAAGTACCAATCCAAGTGACAGATCTTAAAAAGAGCATCATTTTTCGCCCACATGCAAGGCATAATCTCACTCGGTATACCCACAATCAATTTTGATGATTTGCACTAAAATGAATGATGACATGACCGTTCAGTGGTAAGGTTAGAAGTATGCTCACCTAGGATTGATTCTCTAAGAAACGGAAGCCAAACCGATAACGAAACGAGCTCGGTCTAGAATCCCCTTCTTGTTCGCACGCGCAAGATGCACTATCGAGGAGAGAAGGTCGACGAACAGTATCAAGGGGCTAAGCACGAGGCAAGAGGAGCTCATGGACCGCCATTGTTGATTCCCAGAGTCGTCAACTAAAATAAGAATAAGGGAACTTGGTTAGTGTATCCAAAGGGAATAGAAGAGGAAGAAATGAAGGAAGAGAAGAGGAGGAGGAGAGAGGTCTTCGTGGGGTTGAAGTAGGGGGGAGAGAGAGAGGGGGAGGTATCATCCAAAGAGAGAAGGAGAGGAGGTGAGTGGTGTGGCTAGTGTCTTGAGGGGAAAAATAGTGGGTGGCGGTGGAAGCAGAGTGAAGTTTCGCGGTTCAATCGCGAATCAAATTTTACATCAGGAACAGCATTGTACATTTATTGACACCTGATTTTTAATCATCTTTTCTATTTTAAAATTAATAGAAAATCTATAAAAATTCATAAAATTAAAAAATCAACTTTGGGGACCTTGGCCAAGCCTAGGGAACCAATTTTGACCAAAAATGATTTTTCATACTTTCAGTATTTTTATTTTCGAAAATTCATATAAAAAAAATCAAGAAAAAATGAGAAAATTGCAAAATCAACTTTGGAAGCCTTCACCAAGCTTAGGCTACTATTTTGAACAAAAAATAATTTTTCATATTTTTTTCATTTTTTTAAATATTTTTCAAAAATTAGGAAAATATTTTTAAAAATAAAAAATAAAAAAAGTATTTGAGGCCAAAAAAATAAAAAATATATAGTGAATATTTTTCTTTAATTTCTCTTCATTTTGGTCGAGCAAAATCTGCAAAAGTTGATCTGGAATCGAAAATTATTTTGTTAATCCCATTTTCAGATTAAATAAAAAATTTTAGAGAATTCATTTTTTAGCTCTGTAATTTTCAATTTTCGCCTTTCTGGAGTCGTGACATTGTCTTCTAATAGCCCAAATTTATATCTCGATGCACTGAAAACGAGCCGAGATTGAAGAAATCCAAGAGCATTTTGGAGTTCCAATTAAGACTTCAAGAGTCTGTTGAATTGGTGAGAGCTGAGAACAGCATACGAGCTATTGCCTATGCCAAAAGGTATCTTGCACCTCGGAGATCCACACATTTCAAGGAGCATCTGCGAGTCTTCCTCGTTAGTGGCGATCAAGATTCAAAAATACCCCTAACACAGAAAAGAATGATTGCCAACATGGACGCCCGAGACTTGAGTTTGACATCTTTGGGTGAATACGCGCCGTGGTATGACCAAATGCAGTTTGGTGGGTGGACTGATGAGTCATTTTGGTAGGTCATGAGATAGAAAAGAATACTGCACTCTCGAAGAATAGTGGTGGTCAATCCGTTTACCTCACGAGTTAGACCGCAAAAGGGAAGTTTAAAATGGTAATTGGGAAAGAATGGCCATTGAAGTCACGTGGAGGCCATTATGGGCAAAGGGCAGAAAACGCCACGAAAGAAAAGAAAGAGGGGACCCCATGCAAGAGGATCCCATGCAAAAGAGCCCGATGCAAAAGGACCTATCGCAGGAAGAAGAAGTTCTGGGAGGGTTGACCTCGAAGAAAGAAAGGAGAGGAAGCTCGTAAAAAAAACCCGTGAGCACCATTAAAGGATTTTGGTCCGAAAGCTTCCCAAGCGGGGGGATGTCCACATTCGAGCATTATGGGAACCTAAAACCTGATCCACCAACCTCACACAGCCCCTGGTGAACCTCGGTAACTCTTGATACTAAAGCTCCATCGTCATAAATGCCCCCGGTCGACCTCCCCGAACTTCAGTCGGCCGCGAGCTCCTGGACTCATTTCTAATAAAACCAAAGCTTTCCAGACGTTGGGACTCAGTTCTGCTACAGCATATGCTTGAGATCGCGGAATCCTATTTGAATGTTCCAAGACATAAATCGACCCATATCTGCGATGCTCGGAGCTGGATTCCTTCGAATGTCTTCTTGGATTTTAGCTGTTATGGGGGCATTAAACTTCTACATACCTCCTATGATCATCATTACAATGGTGTTAAGCTTGGCCTGGGCGACTGAAGTTGTGAGGAACGTAGCGAATATGATAGTTAGCCAGGTCATTTGCTCTGTATCATCTGGAGATTACTGATGTACAATTCAGGAGCGCCTGTCTTGGCTCGCTTTTTGCTCCGGTCATCAAAGCTCAAAGAACTGTCGCTCAAGATTGGAATTTGCTTGAGGAAGAGGATGGCTTCATGTTTTATTGTGCACATTGCTGCCCTAGAGTGATGAACTCCATCTTCAGGCTCGGTGACAGCTGGGCCCTTATGCAGATAGCAGCGTATAGAGAAGGCTTTGTGAAAGCATCACAAGATACATGGGCACTACTAGAGTGACAAGATGGAGTTACCGTTGGCTTAAGCATCACCAGCTCAGTTTACTTCCTCACTGGAGTTCGCAGTGGCTTAATCTGTGTCATTATATTTGCCGTTTGGACCTTCGAAGTACGCAAAAGTTTCACCGCCACGATTTCCCTACTTGCATTCTTTGTTGGGTACCTAATGACCGAAAATTGCCATTACGCTGCCTCATGCTCGTGTTAACTCCTGATACGCGTGTTATGCGAAGGACCCAGGGAACAGGTTCTTTGATACGTTAAAGGACCATAGAAACATGCTCAAATGGGAAAAGGTGAGTGTTGCTCTTCCTGACATACAGCTATCACCTAAGCCTTGGATGCTGCAAAGTTAAAGAGTCACTTTTTGGCTCCCACTATCTAAAAGGCAACGGAAGACACTGCGAGATGATGGTGATAAGGCTGATCCTGAAAAGAGGCGATAGGAGAAGGTGAGATGGAGCGTGGACTGGTTGGCACTGCATTCGGTCAATGCCCAAGGAAATGGAGACGAGTTGGACCGGCTTCAACAACAAGAAAAATCCGATGGGTGCTAAGAGCAGCTGGAATCCTCATCAATAAAAGAAATCTGATGAGCACCAGGAGACCCACCAAAGGATCAACGGTTGACTGCTTGATACGGTATCACAAGTCGTCCTCGATGGCCTAAAATGAAAATTTTTTTTTTTTTTTTGCGGGGCTCCTGGGCGATGGATTCTATTCGTCTGGCATTCGAAGGATTGATAGTACATTGAACTAGCGACTCCCCTGACCCTGAATTGAGTGAGACAATGATGAAGCTGCAGATTCTTCGGAGGAGATACTTTATACGGCCTCATTGGAGGAGCTTGCAAGGGACCACCTAAAGTTTGGAGGCCATCATCCGTACCCTTCTGGCATCCCGCAACTTCAAGCACCTCGACCTAGACTTCTAGCTCGTCAAGGACGAGTCCACCAACCAGCGGAAGCTGAAGATCGAGGCCGGGTTCGGCACCCGCAGAACTCCGGCCTCAGCACCCACCAGCCAAATAAAGAAGGACGGAAGATGACCATTCTACACGATCTGTGTCTACAAGTTGACCGGTTGTTTTCGGTTGATTGGTTCCATGCAAGTCTCAGAGAGCTTGACTTGAAGGTGTGAGATGCATCATGGCATAGACCATAAGCAGAGGTTTTATTTTAGTTTGCGTCACCTACCCCCGGAGGGGGACTGAGTGGAGAATGGCCTCGGATCCTGGTGCGAATCTCTTCCCTTCCCATAATCCCATCATCGTCCCGTCGAAGCAGGTCACCCTCGGAAGGAGATAGAGCGAGGACGGGGGGAGAGTTACTGGTTTGACTAATATAGTCAATTTCCAGTTACTGGCAACATCACTTAGCGACTACTCAACGATTGTTGTTGCAAGGGTGTAACGTGTCAATTGCTTGGAACGGGAAGGAGAGCAATGAATCTACTTTATCCAGTGTCTCGAGGGCTTGCAAAGGAATGAGAAGTCTTATACATGGAGCGTCAATTCCACGTCTGGGCAATCACGCTTGCCTTGGATGCATCCACGTATATTGAAAATGCACTCTTGGACTTGTATGCTACGTGTTGCTTTTGCAGGGACGATGCCTGCATGGTCTTCCGCCACATTCATGCGAAGAATGAGGTCCCCTATAAAAGTCAGTTTATGAACTTGGAGCACGGACAAAATGTCTGATAGATTATATGTATCAGTAACAACGTAGATCTGAGGACGGCAGCTCCAGGAAGCTTCTTCGATGGGGAGACTCCTCAACCTGACCTCCCTCATACTATCCTCTCCTGTTTTGAAAAAAAAAAAAAAAGAAGAAGAAGACTAGGGGAGGTCTCCTTGGAGAGGAAGACCGAGAGGACGACGGCGTTTCGTGACTTCATCCTTCGTGGATAGGCGGTCGGGTGCTCTTCCGCCAAGCTTCTAGGGCTTCGTCTTTCGGAGTCCCGACGAATCGGTTTTCGCAAAGAGGTTCATGATACCCATCGACAGAAGCAGTACATTACTTTCTTTAAAAATGTGGATGATGGAAGGATTATGGAAGATCTCCTGGCACATAGCATAACAACTTCATACTGGTCTTCAGGTAACCAAATGCACTTTCAGTTGCTATTTTGTGAAGGATGACTTTCTGGAATTTGGATACCGAGGCTATAGAATTGTGCGTTTTAAATTGTTTAATTTCATTGATGTGCATTTTCATTTTCATTCCTTTTGATGGATGATTGGTTGATGTGTGGATCATAGGATATAACCTGTAACAACCTTAATTTTTTGGCTGTGGTTCCTTTTTTTGAATGGTCTATGGATTGTGGGCATAGTAGTGTTTCCTTCTGTAATGGAACCCTTTGAAGAATACTTGATCTTCATAATCATGGAAGGTAGGACAAAATAAAAAAATAAAAATAAAAAAAAAAAAAGAGAAAAAGAAAAAAAATTCTGAAAAATTCGGAAAATTTTCAGAAATTAGGAAACGGGTCATTTCGACTGACCAATCCTGTTTTTGGTGAATTTCCTTTTCAATCTCTTCATGAAATGACCGTTTTGACCCTCATGGGCAAATTGTCTCAGGAAATTTCGAAAAGATTCTCTGAAATTGTGGAAAATAAGGAATGACCACATTCAACTGGTTTGACCTGTTTTCACTTCCTGATCCTTGAAAAATGACCATTTTACCCTTCTGGTCAGTTTGATCCAAACTTTTCCCAATCATCCCAATGAGTTTTCATGAAATGATACCGAAAGGGCGTTAGAGTAATCTAGCGTAACCAAGTCCCCGGACTCATTTTCTCTGGTTCGCAGAAATAAATTAGTTCTCCCGCTAATTTATTTAGGTTTCTAATCGACCTACCAAAGAACGATTAGTGGCAACTCCAAAATGAAAAATCATTTAAACAAAAACCAAAGTTGCGATTCGGTAGGGCTTGGGAGGGTCCGTATTAGGTTAATTCATCTAATAAACCTAATAATCCGTTCACTCGATTTGAAATTATTATTTTCGGGTCGCGACAACATTAACACTCAATCAAACAAAACGCAAATGGTCCTAGTGAAATTACCACACCCAAAATACAACATTAAGCTCAATATAAATTCCACCACACAAAACAATTAAACTCCCACTTCACAATCTCTAATAATCCATGCCTGGTAATTGCTAATCTGCTTATGAAAATTCAAACGATCACATATGGTAACAATTTTACCATCGCCTGCAAACTCCGCCTTAACTCATTTACCTTTGTACTTCAAACAATCTCTCCTGTACTGCTCTATCTCAATACGATAATAACATCAATGGTTCCGAACATTGGACCTCAATTTAAAGCGACTCTTCCATTTGTCACCTTTGTACTCTCTTCTTTCATCTCTACCTCAAATAACCAAACCTTGTGCATTATTTTGCGCTAAGTTATCTTCTTGTAATTTCTTTCGCCACTTCTTAGGGAATAAAACGGACTTTACCTCTTCCAAGGTAATCGTAGTACGGCCCTGCAGTAATGAATCTATAAAGTGCTCAAAAGAATCTAGCAGAGATGCTAACAACATCATACCTTGCTTCTCATCAGGGAAGGCCTCATTGACATTCTTCAAGTCTATCATGAGTTTGCTAAACTCATCTAAGTGGGCTCTGATGGATGTGTCTTCAGCCATCCCAAACTGAAACATTCTTTTCAACATATACAAGCAATAGTTCAAACCCATCATTACATAGAGTACCTGAAGTTGAGCCCACAATACTACAGCATCCTTCTCCTCGGCCACTTCTATCAATACCTCATCCAATAGATTCAGCATGATTATTGTTCTCGCCTTCCTCATTGACACGTCCTTTTCGGCATCTTTCAATGTTTCAGGCAACTTAGCCTTGCCCTTCAATGCTTTGGCCAAATCTTGAGTTGTTAACAACGCCTCCATCTTAAGGTTTCATAATCCAAAGTTGTCCCTCCCATTAAATTTCTCATCTAAAATTTTGCTCCAGACATAATTGCAATAGCATAATTTCCAGATAGTGATCAGACAAGCAAAAAACCCCAAATCAACTCCAGAAGCTCTAACCATAGCTCTGATATCAATTGTTGAGATATAACGCGGAAACGCTATCTTGCAAATAAGTCAATGCGAAATCACCAGAGAATCAAATAAAGAACAATAAAGTACACTAGAGATTTTTGTAGTTCGGTCCGAATATCGGTACTTACGTTCATAGGGAGAGCCAGCAATAATGATCCATTATAATTGGAGAACCAGAGTTATAATCGTTTGCGCACTCGAGTGTTTTCCGCACCTAGATTACACCCACCTCATAGTGTTTACAAATAAAACGAACTTAATTAGATGTAAAGCTAGAGTACAAACCCATGGTGATCAGAGGTCTTCGTATGTCTAAGGATCGGCTTCACCTCTTTCTCGTCGTTGTGCGATCAATCAATAATAGACATCCCTGTATGCTTCTTTTTGTGTCTTTGGCCAAACTACAAGAAAGACAAAGAAACCATCGTCCTCTTCTTTGACAAAAGCCTACACACTCCACAATATATATATATATATATATATATATATATATATATATATATATATATATGATCCCCTTTTGTACGCCCAAAAGTTAAAGTCCTTCTGCAATCAGAAAAGTCCAAGTCTTGCTTTTGGTCTGACTTAGGAGAAAATATTGCGTACAGACGGGTAGAGCAATGTGAGTTCATGTCAACTGTGACTGACGTTAACTCTCTTAATCTGATACTTAGACAATGTTACGAAACTGCCACCGCACCAAAGGAAATATATAAAACAGATCAACAAATCTTATCTCAGTTGAACTTTACCAGCACGACTTCTATAATTCAGTCAAGAATTCCGATCTCCCTCTTACAATTTATATCGGGCTTCCAACATGGATTCAAACTCGAGACATAATTTAGCAACAACAACACGTATGTCAATCGTGAATACAATTCTTTCTACCTTAGGACAATATGTTGAACATATTTAATTTCAACAAGGTATTTTCTATCATATAAAGAGTAAAAGAACTTATTTAGGGTAAGGGGTAAACTGGTTCGGGTTCTAGGTTCCCGGTTTGCAGATCTCACCGACAAGTTTAGGGCATACAATTAGGACCGAATTGGTAAGGGCCATTCACCCCTTTGAAATCGAGAATCGTACCGGTCTCCTTATGAATCCACCTTGACCAGGCTGGGTAAGGGCCGCTCTTAGACCGATTCCCGAGTTGAATCAGCCCGTTTGCTCACCCTAGTATGCAACCAATGGTAACTTCTGCTAGCATTAAACTGTTCAAGAGTCCAAGGAAACCAAATCTGTCCAGCATGAGTGGAGAGATTGGCTACAGTGTCCAACTTCACTCATTTCCTCCTACAGTTTCTCTCCTAATTAATGGTCTGAAGTCTCTGAACCGTGTTCAGTGTCAAAAGGGTAAGCCAGAGCAACTAGCAAATCGGCTTAGGGAATTTCTTAGGGTGGCTAAATCATAGCATATCATTCGCAATCTCTCGCAACTTGTTGAGAATTGTCACTGCTAGACATTTCGGAAGACCATAACAAAGGGAGAAGGGAGAAAAAATGATCATGGCGAGATGATGATCTTTTAACCTCTTATGGCCCAAAAAAGCCTGTAAAAACACAGAGTAACCTCAACTTACCGGTACCGGAAGTAGTTGAAAATACATCAAGAAGAAGTACACATGACTTACGATCAAACGTATTTATACGACACTCGTTGGTGCACTTGCAAACTTAAAGCTAAGGACCGTATATGTCTGTCAGTTCGGCTCTTATTCAGCTAGTACAGAGAGTTCCGATTTGAACTTCAGACATAAACTTGACCTAGCTGCGCACACTTGGCGGCGACATGGACTTGCTCTAGCTGGACATCCTTGGCAGCTTCCCTCTGAGGCTCAGACTGGAAGTAAGCTTCCAGATAGTTGGCCAAGGCCGGCTTCTCGATGCTCTCGCAGTGATATGACTTGCAGACGAAGTAGATCACGGTTTGGATCACGAGGCCGAACAGGACAGGAACATCAGTAGGACAAGGCAGAGGACGCCGATGCCTGCAATGATTCCTAGTTCCAATCATACACCACAAACAACTGGTACACTATCAATATCCCATAGTAGAACAAGACCAGAAGCAGGAGATGAAGCCTGTGACTCGTCGCTTGCCCTCGATAAGGTTTAATGCTCTTGACCATCGCCTTGATCCCGTAGTTCTCCTCCTCCAGGACGGAAACCACGCTCGCCAGCTGCCAGACAATGCTCAGGTACACGAACCCAACGAGGAACAAGATCCAGAGGATGTACCAGATGACCATCCCAGCCGGCGAGAAACCGAATCAGCAGCGCCCCACATGACGACAGTCCCCAATATGCATAAGCTGTAGGCCAAGTGGATCAAGAAACTCCATATGAATGTGATGGTGACTCGCTTCCACACCTTTGGGACCACGGACATGATCTTTTTGAAGGCGATCGGCTTTCCGCGTGAAATTGCAGGCCACCGTGTACACGACTGCGGAAGTAGAGAGAAGGGAAAGCACCAGGACGAAGACCAAGTATGCTATTTTGATGAGCCAATATTCTATACGCTCGGACGATAGGAATTCGTCCACGCGTTCATTGTCCTGATAGTGATAAAGCCTGTATTTTATAAATCGCATTCTTGCTTCCAGATGCTCAGAAACTGGGATCTGAACTAAGAAGAAGATAGAGAGAGGGAGGATAAAAGCGAGCGTGAGTTGAGTGAAGATCTTCTTCCATGAGGAGATAATCTTGAAGGACTCCTTAAAGGATGCCAGGAAACCGAGATCTCCGAAGCTTCTCTTCCTCACTATCCATCTTCGTTAACACTCTGCTTATGTGATCCTCCATAAGGGTGGTTCAGAAAGCTCTGCAGATGAAGCTGAGAGAAAACATGGATATTTTATATACAGATATAGATGACTAAGGAGGTTGACTTCTGAATTGACAATCTGACCACGTCGCTCGTCTCTGCGTGGAGTGAAATCTACGTTGCTCGATGTAATTTCCTGGTAGAGTCTGAAAAGCAAAACAAATATGCTTTACACAAAAGAGGGTGACAATGACAAAGTCTTGCTCTAGCTAGCTGGCGTGATTTGTTCTTCCCCTCCTTTTTCTAATCCTCTTATAGAGTTTGAATCCAAAAAGGAAATTAACAATTGATTAAAAAAGCTGAGCAATTGATAAAATTAAGTATGTTTTGATTACAGCAAATTAAAGTTGTCTAATTATACTATGATTCGGATTTTCGTCTGCATTATTTTGGCGCGACTTCCAATTCGTATCCGATGTTACACTCGCACCAGATGATACGCCACGCGAAGAATTCTAGGAATGGTATAAAACAAAGCCGAAAGCGACCTCCATTTTCACAATTTAGGGGTTTTGCCATCTCTTCCCATTAGTATGCGATAAGAATCATCTTATTCGATCGACGTTGATGGGATTCCCACTGTTTTTTCCTAAGGAACGATGCCGACATTGCGATAGCACCGCGGTTTCATTCATCTGCCGACGGGGGGACAGTATCAAGCGAAGCCGCTAGGGTCCGTAATGAACCTGACAGGAACGCTACGCAACTCATTCTTTACAATCCTTGTTTTATGATATATTCTAATCAACACAAAATTCATTTTGTCCCAATCATGTTTAGGACAGAGAGAGATTTATCGTCATGATTGTGACCAAAACTCTACATACATAACAGTGAAACATAGAAAAGTTAAGAGCATTTGTATTTTGTTTCCTGCCTTGAGCTAGAGAACATAGTGTAAAAGGCGCACTTTCATATAGATAAAGATCAAACATTTATTCATGTCCAAGCAGCAAACTTTACACGTCTTAAGACTAATAACTTCAGCAGGACCTTCAAATTTTTTCGATCTCGCCGAAACCAAGATGCAGAAAACTCTCAAACTAACACGGGGAATATAGACATTCAGACATGGAGTTGCTCGAGCTGGATGGAATTGGCCTTTAAAGGGACATAGTCTCTCCAAGATAGACCTCGAGATGATCAGACAGGGAGGACTTATCGATGGTCTCGTGGTGGTAGGACTTGCAGACAAAGTAGATCACTGTCTGGACGACCAATCGAAAAGGACCACCATCGCAGCAGCAGCAAGCAGATCAGTCCAACCCCAATCTGATTCCAATCCCACGACCCAAGTCCAAGATCACAAGGCACTCGAACAACGCCAGAACCAGCAACAGAGCACACCAGGACACCAAGAAAACACCCGACCGACACGCCCATCTTGCCCTTCATCAGCCTCGTTGCTCTTCACCATCGCCTTCCTTCCGTACACATCTTCAAGAACCGAGATCACGCTCGCCAGTTGCCAAATCATGATGATATAAACAAACCAAACGAAGTACAAGATCGAGAGAATCACCAGCATGGCAATCCCAGGTCCAGGGCCAGGCTCAACTTGCCTCATGATGACGAGCCACACGATCAAAGCCCAAACAGCCACAACGATGAACGCGAAGAAGGTCGCGAAGCTCCAGAGGAAGGTGACCATGAGCCTCTTCCACACTCTGGGCACGACGCTCATGATCTTCTTGAAAGTGATCTGCTTGGCGGCATAGACGCAGGCCACCGTGTACACGACCGGCCGAGGTCGAGAGCAGAGAGAAGATGAAGACGAAGCGAAGTAGCCGAGCTTGACGAGCCAGAAGGCGACCCACTCCTTCTTGATCATGCGGGACAAGTTCCTGTACCTCGGGCTGTTCTCCCAGGCGTAGTCCCGGTCGTTCTCGTGGCTGATGATCTTGTAGGAGAGGACCTGCGAGACACCGTAGTGGGCGAGGAAGATGACGCAGAGAGGGAGGATGAGCGCCGACCGTGATCTGGGCGAAGATCTTCCTCCATTTGAGGATGATCTTGGAGGTCTCTCGGTAGACGCCGAGGAACCCGAGGAACTGCAGCTCGTGCTGGTCTCCGTCCATCATTTCCTTGGCGCGGAGGAACCAGAACGAGCGAAACAGAGCAAGACTCAGAGATTTATGAAGGGTCTCGAGAAGAAGAGAACAGAGCTTTTAGTGAAGTCTTTAATGGAGATGGCTACGGCTGTCAGAGTGGGGGTTAGGAAGAGGCGAAGACTTGCAAACTTCCACAAGTCAAGCTTTTTTCCCCTTCAGATTCCTACCCCATCATCCAGTCTTCGTCCTCCATAAATGAATTTTGCTTAAAGAAGAGAGGAGAACAGAGCTTTTTGGTCCCACTTCCTCTGCTCTCCCCCTGAAGTTTCTTGGGTTTCCTGATTCAGTGGTGATCGGAGCACGAAACGCGTGGATAACGTTCTGCCCTTTTCCTCGAATTGGGTGGCCACGAAATTCAGCTGAGTCGACGCGATTTGGACGCCGCGTCAAAGCGATGATGCTGGTAACGTGGAAAGTGAGTGTGCTTGTGGACTTGACTAAGAAATCTCCATCGGAAGCCAACTTATATGCGTATAAAGCCGGAAAATTGAGCAAAAAAAGAAAAATACTTGCGACTTTATCGATTCGATCCTAAATATTTTTTATATTTTGTCATTTGAGTCCGTTCATATCATTTTTACTAAAAATAAATTAACGTGAACGCTAGCAATCCTACGGTCATTTTATGTGGCACGACAGCGTTAATATAGATAATTTTTAATAAAATATTTATTTTTTTATGAAAATTATTTTTTGTTTTTTTATTTTTTTTTGTCTTTTCCCCTTTTTTCTCTCCATTGGTCACCGCTTGGCAGAATCAGTGGCCAGCTTAGGTGAAGGCAACCCTTGCTAATCTGGCGAAGAGCTGCCTAGGGTTGCCCTAACCTAAGGCCCTACGATCACCTGCGGAGGGAAAAAGGGATAAAGAAAAAAAGAAAAAAGAAAAAGAAGGAAAAAATTAAAAAAAATCAATGAAATATTATTAAAATTATCCACATCAACGACGAAGGCATCCACATCAGCGATTTCTAGCCAAAATTGATCTGCTTTGACGTAATTGACAAAATCAAAAGATTTAAAACTGAATTGACAAAAGTGTAATAAATTTATGACTTTTTGGATAATGTTTTCTACAGGGTTCGTGAAGAATTCTATCCAGTCGAGACATGGCGCTTCGGTTGCGTGCAGAGTGTCCTAGGCTATGATCTGTTTCGTCGACATGCTTTGCTCTTTGTTTCTATACGTATGTCAATCACGTATTAGAGATCCCCTATACGTTGCACTTAATTTTCTGTAAATGTCCATAGTTGAGTCCTTGATACGAAACCTAAACAGTCCAATTTTTTTTTTTTTAATACCTTGGTTGGAACACAATTGCCAATGATGAGTTTAAAATGGATTAGAACCGGGGGCATCATAATGAAAGGTGCAAATGTAATAAGGGCGTCATTAAGTGTAGAATGTTAAACTTATAAACTTAAATCATGTTGATGTATTTCATCTGCCGAATTCGCACATTAGATGTTTGGGAACCTCAAAAAGGTTATAATTACATGTGCCTATTAGGTGTGTACCATTTTTTTAAGTGTTCACACCTAAATTTGATTTTTTAATCATTTATTTTGCATAAAAAAAAGGAGTTAAATTTTCGTTCCTACCAAAAATAATTCATCATTCACATTTAATTTTTCGTTAATCATGCATTGCATTTTTTTTTTATTCGGACAAGCGATGAATGAACTTAATTGAATGTTTTGAGCTTAATTAAGGTAAACGATATAAATTCGACGTGGCCGAAAGTAGGGTTTTGAACAGAATTGTGGCCGGGTGATTTATACGGTCAAAGATCTTGTCCCATGGCAAAGAGAGCAATCAGCCGTGGACCAAAGTGCTTGTAATATTGTGAGGAAAAAGGAAAGCTTTCCAAAGAAAATAAAATCCTCTCGATTGCTCCATCAAATCCTCGTCCGTATACAATATTTACATATTCTTAAGGATTCTTTTTGGGACAATATAAAAGAGGGGGGCGCTCCACAACTCTGGAGGGAGAGGGCC
>JAGVVM010003107.1:0-42202 GCA_019149425.1 Psidium friedrichsthalianum
TGAGTGAAATTCATCAGCTTCTTAACGACCTTGTTAACCTCTCGAATCAAGCACGAGGTGATTGCTTTAAACCATACAAGGATTTTCTTGAGTTGCACGCCTTGTTGAAGCTCTCTTCGGTGTCAATTCTCGGTGGGACCTCCATAAAGACTCTTCCTCTAATTCTCCATTTAAGAAAGCATTCTTTATGTATAATTGCTGTAGGGCCCAATCCAAGTTAGCTACAATGTAGAGTAACACTCTAATGGAGTTTAACTTGACCACTGGAGCGAAGTTTCTTCGTAATCTATACCATATGATTGTGTGAATCCCTTAGCAACCAGTCTCGCCTTGAAACGATCAATGCTACCATCGGTGTTATGCTTAATTGTAAAGACCCCATTACATCTCACCAATTCTTCCCAGCTGGCAATTCTGTATATTCCCAGTCTTATTCTTCTCGAGTGCATGAATTTCCTCAAGAACTGCTTTTTTCCACTCGGATTGAGCAAATGCCTCCTGGATATTTTTGGGAAATCTGAATGTCACTCAACGTTGAAAACAAATGCCTTGTATTTTGGAGACAACTTTTCGTAAGACACAAAATTGTTTATGGGATGTGACATGCATTGTCTCTTCCCCTTCCTAAGAGAATAGGTTGATCAAGATCCTCAAGTACAGCAAAATTTTCTAAGTTTATAGAAGCATTACCTTCATCGACTATGGATCTTGAACTACGATCTATCTCTTGAGCTGGCCTTGATGTAGTACGGTCCTCCAACTCCTTTTGAGTTTTCCCGCCTAGAGTAGACAATTAGCTCTTTATGTATGTCTTGTGTAGCATCTTGAATGGGTAGACACGAAAGGCTTTCGGATGTTTGATGACTCTCGGATGTTGGAATGGGTAGACACGGAAGACAAGCAGAATTTTATTGATGAGCAGTATTTTGCTGTAACCCGAGTGAATGTTGTTGTGATCGGAGTGAATGAGAAGTGTCCAAAAAATAATATGCCTCACAACTCTCCCCCTGAATGGTATTTTTTGGAGTGAAAGGGTTAGTCCTCAAAGAATGAACATCCATGGTGGTATAAAAGCGCTTTGTTTGTGGGCAATAATACACTTATATCCACTTTGATTAGGAGCGTACCCTAGAAACACACATTTAAGGACTTAGGATCAAGCTTGCTGCATTTTGCTGATTTATGTGAACAATGTTGTGCAGCCGAATACTTTGAATGGGATTTGTGAGACGAAACGAATATGTGGTAGGTATGAAGTAGCTGTTGAAATGGTGTTTGGAAATCTAAGACACGGGAATGCATATGATTGATGAGGTATGTGGCTGTTAATATCGCTTCTCCCCAAAAATGAACATGGGTGGCTAACATAAGATAACGGGTCACTTTAAGTGCCTATTTTTCCTCTCTGCCACCCCATTTTGTTGTGGAGTCTCTACACAAAAGCTAATATGTATGATACCATGCTATTTAGATGTGACCCGAGCTGTGAGTGAAAATATTCTCTCCCATTATCCGTTTTGAAAACTTGGATTTTTGTGTTGAATTGAGTTTGGATCATTAGGCGGAAGGTTTGAAATATTCGGCCATATCTGATTTTTCCTTCATTAGAAAAGCTAAGTGAGTCTTGTGTGATCATCAATGAAGGTAACAACCACTTGGAACCAAAAATATTATTGACACGAGAAGGTCCCCAAATATCACTATGAATCTGTGAAATGGATGAGAAGACTTGTAAGATTGCAAATGGTATGAATTGCAGTATGTTTGGATAACTGACCACCTCACATTGAAAGATGAAAGGAAGGTAGCAACCTTTTCAGGTACAAGAAATTTGGATGACCTAACCTATAATGCCATAATCTGACGTCACTCTCTTCCTTAGAGCGAGATGTTACACATGACAACTTCTTGTTTTTTCCATTCTGAGGCATTAACTCGTAGAAAGTAGAGGCCCACATCCATCTCTAGCACTGCCAATCGTCATCCCGAGTTCAAAACCTGAAATTCACATGAGTGGAGGGAAAATTTAGCAATACAGCCTAAATCTTGGGTTAACTTGCTGATGGAGAGAAGATTATAGCTGAGTTTAGGAATAAATAACACTGAATTCAGAGTGATATCTTTTGAAATAACCACTGAGCCACACCAGCCATCTTTGAGCAAGAACCATCAGCAATTCAAACACTAGTGCAATTTTGACATGTATTGTACTCATTGAACACTGTGATATCTCCGTCATGTGGTTAGATGCTCCTGAGTCTACAACCCAAGAGGTGATTTTCTCCTGTTTAGCACTAAAGGTATTTAGAGAATTACCTCGCTGAGCTATAGTTGTTGTACTAACCCCTTCTGGACGAGTTGTCTTCTGAATAGATTCCTCGAGCTATTAAGGCAGAATTTTCTGGATTAGCCTTTTTGTTGAAGAACCAGCAGCACCACCTTTCGTCGAGTCTCTTCTCTCTTGACTTCTACAAAAACTTCTCTTACACTAGGCAAGGGCTTTATGCTTAGAATTCGTCCACGTACCTCATCAAGCTCGTGATTCAAGCCTAACAAAAATTTGTAGATGCGTTCTCGATCTCGAATTTGCTTGTACCGCTTGCTATCGTCAGGACAACTCCACATCATGTCTTCCAGCATGTCAAGTTGCTGCCAACGACGTATGAGTTGGTTAAAATAATCAGTAATCGAAGATTCCCCTTGCCTTAGATCATGAAGAATGCCCTTGATCTCGAAGATGGCCGAGGTATTATCTCTGTTCGAATAAGTTTCATGAACAGCATCCCAAATCTCCTTTGCTGTCTTGTAGTACATGAAATTCTCCCCTGTTTCATTCGTCATTGAATTCAGCAGCCAGGACATCACCATGTTGTTTTTTACCTTCCATGTTCGATAGTCTGGGCTTGTCTCCTCAAGTTGTACGGCAGCCCCAGTTAGGTAATCTTCTTTACCTTTTCCACAAATGAAAATCATGACAGAATGGGATCATTGATTGAAGTTGTGACCAGTAAGTTTATGACCGGTGATGAGAAGAGTCCCGCTTTCGGATACATTAGTAAGTTGAGTAATCAGAGGAGAATTTGGATTACCATGAGGAGGTTTCGAATTTTTTGGGTTTGAGGTTTCACTCTCAACCTCACTTGCCATACCTCTAGGGTATTTTGTCATGGCAGAAACACTCAGAGATAGAGTGGAAAAGAATGGTCCAGATCGTGCTCTGATACCATGAAGAAATTTGGGAGAAAGTATACTATTTTATTCTCCTTCAAATACCTCAATTACATAAGGCCTTTGGCCTTTTATAGCTGCTCAACAGCTAATTATTTTCACTAACTACCAAAGCAATAACCCATATATTCTAGTATCTATTGGTTAAAACAAATTAACAGCACCCTAAAACTTAGGAAACAAATTCCTAAAAGCTAACAAGTAAAATCCAAACAAAAGATACTGCAAATAAAAAATATAACCGACTGATTTTCAACAAGATTTATTCTACTCGAGTTAATCTCATGAATATAGAAAAGTTGGGACTGATCCCCCTGTGCCTTATTAGTTCAAAATTCATGGGGTTAAGCCAAAATACCTTCTCTTTCCCTAGCAGTAGTCTTTAGGTGCTCGCCTCGACATCATTCTCGTCGCATATTGGTTGTTTGATCTTAAAAAGGAATGACGTTCTTCGATTGGCTGATTGTGGAGTGACTCGAGGCCAGGGAAGAAAAAGAAGGCTAAGGAAGAAGAAATGCTGCCATTATTCAAAGATCACGTATTTTGGAGTGACTGAGGCTCATTTTTACGAACCTTACACCATAAGGTGGTCTTGTTTTAATAGAAAACAAGAGATCAAACAAAATTTAACAAGTAATACACGAAATGGTGAACATGATATCTCATAAGTTACCCTCGTCAATGTTTATTGGGAATACAGATGAATGATAGAATGACCTCGTTAATCTATGTGCCATGGGGAAAACAGCTGCTGAAGAGAGATGTGAAAACTGGGCCAGAATTTGTTCACGCCCTCTCTCGGTTGCACTTCCGGAGATCAAACAAATATGACATCTTCTCTCTCTCACAATTTGAGCTTGCTGAAATCAACCTTTGGAACTGGGTAGGTGTACGCTTCGTAATTGATTTGCTGCCCCAAGGTGCTTAATTTCGTCAGAGTGGTTATCATATCGACCTGTAAAAAGACCGGGTTAAGATCAATGTCCGAGTGAAGCGAATGTGACGATTTTAAGACGCTTACATTGACTATTCTTTTTTGGCCAACCAAATTGATTACGATTCGGAGATTTCGTTTTTTCTTGAGGCAAAGAGGGCCAAAATATTGTTTTTCTTCAGATAAAGATTATTCTTCAACACCGTGGTGGCAAACATCAAGTAAGGCTTTCCCAGACTGAAGAGAGCCATTTATATAGCTAACCAACCTCATAATCTGTCTGTGACACTGTCTCTCGGCTTCTTTGGTATTTTTGAACCCACGGAGACACATCTGGATCGGTGGCTAATAATGTCTCTGTTGCTTTCTGATCAGGACCCAGAAACAAAGACATCACTGCTAGCTGTTCAGTCGAGAAGATAAAAGCAGAGTTAAATGAGCAAACATGCATGGTGTCCTACTGAGGATAGGAGATGAAAATTAGTAGCCCGTTAGTGGGATAATGCGAGACATATTAACATTCATTTACGAAATGATGGGGCAAGCTTCAAGATGCCATTTAAGCAAGGGGGTCATATTCGAAACCCAATAGTAATATGCTTTATCATTTGAGAAATCAATATAGCAGACCAATCTGCGGATTACCCTATTTCCAGACATCAACTTCTGAGCAAGTCATTTGAAAAAGTCAACACCGCCTCTTCGTTTAAACAGGTCAACCTGCCTTAGTTTCCATGCAGCCCATCATTCACTAACAGTATCAAGATTGACGGGAAGCGACGCTGAAAATGTTCAAATTTCATTACAAGACCAATCTCAAATAGAGATCATTTCACAGAGAACCATCTTCAACACTCAATTTTTTAGTTTGACAACATCAACATCATCATTACCTTTATCCCAAACCAGTTGGGATCACGGTCGATGAACCCGAAGTGAAAAGTATAAAATATACTAAAATAAAAGCAAAGACATTAATACCACAATAATAATAATAATAATAATAATAATAATAAATAAATAAATAATAAAATAAAATAAAATAAAAAAATAAATACTAAACAGGGCAATCTGAAACATACGAAATCCCCCCTCTACAGATGGATCCAAAAATCTATAGATGGAGAAAACTATATATGGTATAGATCTAGCTAATTCAGAGAATGAGAATAACAGAACAGAGAAATGAATCACCAATATATCTGAATGCAATGCACATCTTGAGACTACTTCAGCTGTATGTCTATTGGTTTTCGGAAATGATAAAACAGCCTTGTTTTCCTGTTGCGGTTTTGCTAATGAAAATCTTGGTGAAAGAGGATAATATGTATAGAGGTTTCGAAAATTACTGCAAAAGTAGTAAATGTTTTACTGAATATACCTGCCGAGGACCAAACCCAATGGCTGAGAATTTATCTTTCATTTCCTTCACACTGGCCTTCTCCCACTGGGGACCCTACCTTCTGGATCTGGTTCCGCAGTGTCCGACCTCCCAAATTGTCTGTCAAACAAGCCCCACTACATGACAGGGCGGTATGTAATGGGGAAATCAGAACTAAATCTATGAAAGTTATTTAATGAACAATTTATCAAGGTAGTTATGTTTCTCATAGGTGCATTTCCAACATATTCCAAAGGAAAAATTGGTAAACCATAGGGATGATTTTCTTTCTAAACGGGTAATCAGGAATCAAGCTATTCAATGAACATAGCAATGGTAAGCTATAACAAATCATCAATAAACACGGTATGTTATGGCGATCGCCAGATGAAGCAGTACATACTGAAACAAATCCTTCATCTGTTGTTAGCATGAAACCATTTTCTGAATATACCCTGAGAAGCTACTGGTGGCAACTAAATTTTAGACGTCCATATATCTCATCCTAATCTAGTTCATCTCACAAGATACACTGCCCATAATAAGTCCTGACAGAACCACATTATGAATACTAAGTAATTTGTAGGAAATGTTGTTCCTATTTTGCTGGTGATTATACACTATAAAATCCAGTGGCAAACACATATATGCTTCCACGCGCACAACGAATTTGGATTTACCTGTCCGCTCGAACCATAGGCAGAGTAGAGCAAGTTCCCTTTCTCTTCATTCCCACCACATTTGCGAATGGCTGAAGCTAGAAAGGTAGCCTTGACTGCACTCTCCGCTGTTTAGAGGGAGAACTTTAATTAGAATTCCCCTCCTTTCAATAAGCTCACAAATTGAAACAAAATCCACTTTTAACACAAGACGTGAGATATTCAATACCAGATCTCCAAGCCTAATGGCTCTAGTGAATACTTCGTCTCTTGGGTCTATTCCAGAAGGTACTAACAGAATTTCAGACTGAGAGCAGCATTTGTATGCTAGTGACATGCAACTTAGCTTTGTAACATGTACAAACCTGCATATTGTATAAGATCTGCATAGGATATGGGTCCGCCCTTGGAATATGAATCTATTTCCGTCTTAGCTTCCTCCAATAAGTTCATAGCAGGTGAAAGCCCCTTATTCTCGGGTCTGCTAATCTCTGAGCTTCAAGAAACAACAGTTCATGGCATTGAAAATCATGGTGAGTCTCATCTAGGAGATAAAAGAAATGCAGAAAAAGCATGATACTCTAAACTGGAAGATACACATGTTATGTTCTAAAGAACTTGAATACATGGGAACCATCCTGTGGGGAAATCGAGGTTTCTCCTTCTAGTTTCCTCAATTAACTCTAGGTGCTCACCTTCTAGATTCTCTAAATGGAAATTTCTGGACAGGATTGAAGAAAAAATATTGAACTGCTTATGAAAGCATTAAGAAAATACACTTGGGTCTTGACATTGAAACGAAGACCTCACTAGAGTATCATTCTGAGAGCAAGCCAGTTGTGCGAAGCGTTCAACACTCAGAAAGTCGAATTAGGGGCCTCACTAAACCCAACAAATAGAATATTCCAATTGGCTCTATGATCATCAACTCACATCAGCATTCACATGTTTTAATGTGACAAGTACCTGAACCTTATGGATCCATTTGGGCCTCCAGATTTTGAGGCCTGCAAACTTAAGGGAAAATAAATCAGCATCCATTACCTCATCAAACTTAGTGAGATGAGGGAAAACTTAATGCCAATTAAGTTTCAAATGTGAAATTCATCAATCTGACCTTGTCATAAGTCATAGCATCATTTAATGCCAATGTCAGTAAAGACGGGATAAGATCGGGATTTCCCTGAAACGAGTCCAAGAGGAAAAAAAAATTGCAAAATTATATCAGAGTGGAGCATTTTAGAATATGTAAGATGAAATCATGAGAGCCAAAATCATATGCTTAAATGCCAATTGCAAAACAAAATTCACCTTTATAGCCGTGTAAAGGGTGCCCTTGACACTTGCTGAGGAAAAAGAAGAAGTCAATTTGATCCTGGAAAATCATATTCAATGCACTAGCATAGAAAAAGAAGCAACTCCTCAATGGGCTTACAAAGAAAATCAGACCGCTGTCTGCGTTGAATCAAATCAGCAGCATGAGCTAATTCAACAAATGATCCAGAGCTTGCTATCAGTCCCTGAGAGATCGCAACTGGCAGAAACTCATCAACAACGAAACTAAAAGAATGGACCCTCATTCGCACAAACCAAAAGTCAAATGGCAAACTAGGACGAAATCTTAATCGTGACCGAAAACAGATAAACAGCCGTCCCGTGGTCCAATCAAACGTGCTGCTAACAAGAACCCTATGGCCACTCGAGACCTAACGTAACACACAGAAGATCACATTCAAGGAGCTCAATGCAGCCGACATATGGTTAGACAGAACTGCACTTACAATGCCGATACTAGCGCCGACGCATTTAAGAAACGTCTCGTCGGCTCAATTCCTTGCCGTCGGCGAAGCTATTCTCCATCTTGCAGCGAACTACAACCTGAACTCCAATGACCGGATAAGACAATAAGCATTCCACTGATCAGGACAGAACAACACTCATCCACGCAGCATTTCACAATGCAGATTTCGAAACGAAAGCAGGGCAGGCAAGCGCAGGAGGAGAGAAAGAGAAGCGCGAGCGAGGAGGAAAACTAACGGAACGAGCGGGGGGTCCGCCGGCGACGGCAGCGGAAGACGCGGAGGAAGGAGGAGGAGCAGAAGAAGAAGCTACTTGAGCTTGAAGTGGGAGCAGAGAAGGCACGGTTGAGACGAAGGACACGCCCATCATCTTCCTCCTCCTCCTTCGTCTTGCTTCAGAGATGGAGAGAGTGATCGAGGGAGTAGCGAAGGAATGCTCCAGAAGCTATGGCGATGTGTGGAGGAGCGCGGGTGAAGTTGGGTCGATGAGTTGGCGAACGCCGTGTGTTATCCAAATCCGATTCTCCCTGCGCCAAATCCAAACGCTGGGGCGAGAAAGGTCGGTTGATATTTCATGACTAACTGGATATTATTTTTATTTTTCATTTTCATTCACCTATTCACATAATATTCACTTTTTTTTTTTTGTTTATTGATCGTCTCTAATTAAGAATAATGTTTGGTTACCCTCAATCATAAATTTCCCGTTCACATCATTTATATTAAACAACATTGGTCTTGTGTAATTGTTAGTTATATTTTTTCCCTTGGTTTTATTGTTCCGCAATACTTTTCATTCACGCTGTGTTTAGTTAAATAAGTATCGACTAACTAAACCGACTCATATTGAAATATGAAAGAATACATATTACATCATTTATCATGTACATTTCAAAGGACAAGATAAGAGTAATAAAATTACAGTATGAAATGTCTTCATTTCTTGAGATTAAGGTTCCAAATCTATCCTTTTTCTGTTAGCCCTGGGCGCATAGTGAATTTATGGCACGCAACACCAATCACGTCTTTCAATTCATAATCCTTGTCGATAAATTTCAATTTATACTCTATGTTCCCAAATTTCCTGAAATTTGTACCAAATCGAACGTCTTTGTTGTTCGTGATCGACGAGGCTCAATAACACACGTCAACACAGTAAGGTTGGTAAGATGATGCATCATGATTCGATAGCAAGAAAGGTGGGAGTTTGAAATGGGCATCACTTTTGTCGTATAGGCGAAATGTCTGTGTTTTTTTGGGAGGGTGTTTGAAAAAAGGCTATTTTTTACTCCGGCGTAAAAGATTTGCTTCCATCGACGCCTGAAAAGTTACGTCATTTTCCCCACTAGATTTGGCCCAAAACCCAAACAAGCTTTTTCATACATGGAACATTATAATTGTGCATACTTTTTAGATACAAGCATTGTTATGATTAGATGCACAATCATCAGTATAAAAGCGAGAAAGAAAAATTAAGACAAAATTTTATCTCGATTCATCCTTAAACTAAGGACTCTCGTATTTTTCTGTCGATGGAGAGTATGACAAAATCCTAACAAGCATCATGTGAGAACAAATTCCAGATGAGGGTATGATTTATTTCGTGGGCCATAGATGCAAAGCCTCTTTTTCGAAGCAATGGATCCGCATGGTATCCTCACATCCAAGCAATCGTCATCTCACACACGTTCTGGCGTGACTTCCTTCAACCTCGATGACTCGCATAGAGAAGTAGAACGCGGGAGTAACCGCCCATGAGAAACGTGGATTCTGGAAAGGCAGCAATAAAAGAATTATTGCACCCTAAATGAATTTCATCCCACCAATCTCCCTATAACAGCCATCTACTCAAAAGATTTTGCCTTGATGATAAAACGCAAGGCTCCATCTTCAGTGATCAAACTACCCCAGCTTGCTTATTGCAAGCGCATTTCGCTTTCTGTGCACGGCCCCCCTTCCTACCTAATTCCAGAACTCACTATATACAAATTCCGCATCCCTATCTAGTCGCTGCGGTCCCAAGAGTTTGAAGTGCTGGAAGCCGCAACAAATGTCTTTATCTTCTAGGAGAAGTTTCCGCTCCACATGATCTACCTGATGCTAACTGATGCATTCACTTGAGGCAATTCACCCCGACATAAACAATCTGGCAAAGGATTCTCGTAGAACGCCTCCTCCGAACGAAATCTATCCATGCCCTTTGTTCCTGAGATGGGGCCTTTCCTCTTCCGTGGGGACCCTTGCCTGAAATAATGAAGATGCCATTCCAAAATTAATATGAGATCTGAAACTTCCGTCACCCGACCACTTTAGAAGTTACACTCATGTTAGATCCATAGTTTCTAATAGCAACACGAATTGAGTGCACAGGTTCAAACCCCAATATACCAATTGCTTATACGTAGTGATGGCATTTCAAGGCCACTAGGCTAAAATAATGTTGTTACGCTGTGAAGAGGATTGACAAGCTACATCTAGGTTATCTGATGCAATGAAAAAGAAAGCAAGAATTTGAAGTAAAAGGGTGACCAGACATGGTCTAGTGTAGCAAAACATATTTCTTAGGTGGAAAAAGTCGATAATGATATTCAATCTCCATTACTCAGCTTTTAGAATCTATAAAAGCAATCAAAGCACTGCGTGGTGTACCGTCTTTTGTGGAGTTCAGCAATGTGATCTGATAACCCACTTCCTTCTTTCAGAGTCCCCTGCTCAATTTTGTCAAATAGATGAACAAGAGCTTTCCTGGTTTACAAAAGGAAAAACATGTAAGTTGATGACCGTGGACTGATAGTTAAGTGCGACAAAAAGAGAAGAAACTTAGTTGCCTGTCAGGCGATATCGTCTTTCTATGCCCCAAAAAGCGGCGGTGACCTCCGACTGCCCTTGCCATATTTCCTGAGTAGGATGGAATGAAAACATCACTCTCCACAGATACAATGTAATCCAGTGCTGCCATTTGAGATGCATGATTCATGAAAGGTTCCAGCTCCTCGATTGATGCTAGTTTTTCCTGCAATGACATGCAAGAGTATCAAGTGCTCGTTTTTCCTGCAACGACATGTAAGAGCATCGAGTGCTATTTTGCTACATATACCTCCACATATATCATACCATTACAACTACAGCACAATCATCCTTTGAAACCAGCACCAATGTTACATTGGCACTAAAAATGGCGTCGCTGTTTATACTGTCAACGTTTTACTTGTGCTTCTACATTTGAAGTCAGAAATATCCCCATAATGTTTTGAAAATTACATTAACGGGGGCAACTCAAAATGGGTGCTGTTCTTAGTTGCCGAAACAGGCTCATGAAAAGGAGAATAAAATGATATATCAAAGAGACAATATGCTGTCAAGATTTCTTCCCCACAACCGAGATACTGCAAGCATCAATAACTTCAACTGAATGATCATGATATCAAATGCCAATTGCGATAGAGATGCCCACATATTCTAGGGATCTGGAACATCAGAATAGGGTTCAATACTCACCAACCTGACTATGAGACCAATCAGGGATGAGCTTTGATCATTTTCAAATGCATTATTCATACCAAAAGTGCACCCATAAGCATAAATTTAGCTGAACTAGTGAGGACTGTCATTAAAGAAAGCCATGTCAGGAAAAAAAATTCCATCAGCAAAAATTTTCACATATGTAACCATTAGATACAAGGACCTTCCATTCTGAATTCTGGAGAAGACCATGTAGGTTGCGTTCATGTTGTTGCGGGTTTAAAAATAGCAAAGCAGGTAAGCTAATGGTCTTTTATCACACTAAACTGATGGTAGATATTGTACTCAGGATACACTTTTGATCAAGAATTGGAGAATTGCCTACTTTAACACATTATTCTAATTGAAAACTCAAGGCATAAATTAACACTGTTTGGCAAGAGTTTACAGTCTACATTAAGAATGCTTTTTCACCAATTTGGGAATTCTTTAACAGAAATGCCTCCACATCAGACAGCAAACTTCAGTGAAATAATTCGTATTAGTAGAAGACAGGGCACGAGGGAAAATAAGCATGATGAACAAACAAAAATGATAGGAAGGTTGAGACCTTGCTCATCAACATCGGATAGCGGGACTGTAGTTCAGTCATATGAGAGTCACCTCCATATATTTCTCCAGCAGCGACATATATGGGTGTATGGGATGGATACCCGAGGGCTGTGAGAAAAATTGCAACCTCCTTTGGAGTTAGAGGGCAGTATCCTTTAGATCTCTGCTCAGTAGAATTGATATTCTTTATTTTCCAATGCGGAGTGTGCTCCCTACAAGTTCCAGGCCCATTATTAATCTTATAAGCGAAGAATTGGTAATGAGGGTACTATGTAGATGGTGCGCTTCTCACATGCGCTCATACCTAATTATCCGTAGTTCTTTAGCTTCAGCTGCTGATAAACCATGCGTACACCCACTGAAGGCAAGCATGTCCTTCTCATACCGCAAATGAAGAGCTATATAGGGACCATAAGATCTCATCCGCTCAACCAGCAACTGCAGTATTTATGGAAAGATTAGCTTGTAAAAGTTATGGGACACGGGACAACAGCCACTCATAGATCAAGTAAGTTTGTAAGTTATTTTCCTACCTTTCCCATTGCTTCAATGTGGGGTGCAAAACGAAGGCCTTCATAACAAGCGCGACATCGTAGCTTTTGAATGGCTGATGGAAGATTATTATTTGCAAGACGAGAATCTGACTTTGACGCTCGTATTACCTATTGAAATTGAGTGTCATCCCATCGTCGCACTGTCAGATAGCAGAATCATGGTAAAGGTTTCCATTGAATGTACCTCATAATATTCCCACATGCCAGCTATATCGTTGTGATAGTAATCCATGCCAGACCAACTTTTAAATTCCTTCACTAACTTTGTGGTTTTAGCCAATTCCTTGGGAAGCTTCTTTACAACTTTAATATCATTGGCTAACGTGCTTATAAAATGTTCTTCATCGAAGATATCTGAAAAGTTGCTGCAAATGAAGCACTGACATCAGTTTCTAACATATTCTGTCGAGTCTGAGCCATGACAGTACCTTAACAACAAACATATTAAGAGGATGAACATCATGTTACCTAGAATCTTGCCAAAAAGAACCTTTATCTAGTTCGGGAATCACCAAAGTAGCATTTATTATACGAGCTACAGCAACCATGTCACATATCTGCATAGAAATCAGATTGCTTTACAGATCCATTCAGCAGCAAAGCAAGGTTAATCGTCTTTAGATTGATCATAAAGACAATCAGGCAATTGTATGTGATGTGTATAATGTAGAGCTTCTCAACCAAGTGACAGTAGATGTATTAATGCTAGCAGCAAGCTGTCAAATTAGGAAGTTTAGAGTGCAAAAGGAGACAAGTTTTATTTCACAGTGTTCTGATCTGTTCAACCCAGAAACTGGAGCTAGTGATTTTTGAAACTTTCATCAGATACCTTATCACCAACAAAGCAGCCAGATGATTGCTTTTTTTTCTGGTGGGGTTGGGGAATGGTAAATAGCCTCTCAACTTCCTCTTACATTTCCCATGACACATGGAGAAAAAATGGAATGCGCATCGAATGCTCACAATGTAGTCAGAAGGGGGAAAGCTAGATATGAAGTTTCAAAATGTTGTCATCAGAATCACTCGACGACGAACATGCTAATGCAGATTCCTTACTCCATATTTATGTTGTAATGACTTTAATGGAAGATCCAAGATGCCATTACTATGAATTAGTTTAAGTCTTAACAGTACAAAACAGTACAAGGAGCATGCACACACCCCAGCTCGCATCTGATTAAGTCCGCCATTGGTATGAACTAGAAGGTAACCTTGTGATGCTGCAGGAACTGACAAAGGAAAAAATTTTAAAACATCATTAGAAAGAAATCTGTATGACGAAAATGTGAAGACAACAAGCATCTCACCTTTATAATTTGTGCTAGGATCAATACATGGCGTGAAATCACGGTTTGACGGAGGCTTCCAGAGCTTATCAAAATCCGAACTCCAGGAAGCACTGTTCATCTGTCCAGTTCAAAGAAGTAACATGTAACAAATGCAGGATACACAAGATCGTTCATCCCTGTCCAAATAAATCTGCCAAATTCAAATCCTAGCATTTCCATGTAGCCCTTGAAGCACGAATTAGTTGATTCTGGTCACAATTTTGGAAGAGCATTTCACTTCAAAACATTACTTAAATTACCAACTCTTTACTTTTACATGTATCTATGATCCAGTAACTTTTCCTTTTTCCTTCTTTACAACCAAAAACAGGTATAAGAACATGGTAAACGTTATAACGTGAGATATGCAAGACCTTGCGAGAAGAGCCTGAATTTTGGAAAATTGAGGTGGAAAGAGTTCCTTTGTCCAGCTCTGCTCACTCCCCTGTCTCTGGTATTGCTGCACAATACAAGATAATGACCAGATCATTAAAAAATCTCAGTCAGCGATTGAGAACTCTTCAACTACGCCAAATCAGTACGCAAGTCAGTCAACAGATTCAACGCTCTATGCCCAAACGCAAACAAACACAGTCCAATGTCGAGTCCATGAAGCGCCAAACAACCAAACGAACCGAAGCGCATTCAAATGTCCAATATTTGCTCTCCAGACTGCACAGAAGCGGCGAAGAACAACGAAAAGCAACGCCGAGATCACACCGACTTTCCGATACGCACGCCACACTAAAAAGAGACAAGCACACCAACCACAGAGAGAATCGAAAGATACATGATCGTAACAGAACGAAAACCCTAACCAATGGCTAGAACCTCCAAAACCGCACCAAACGAGAGCAATGCGATGAGAGCCGAAGAGAGCGAGACGCCACCTTCAAGAACTGCGGAGCGCCGGAGACTCCGGCGAAGGAAGCACGCGCACGTGCCCGGACAACAGAGCGACCGCAGCGACGGCGCACATGGCGCACGTCAGCAGCCTCCGGAGCAGCAGCGGCAGAGCTCGTCGCCTCCGCTTCGCCATCATCTTCGTCATCGCCTCCCTCCGGGAGCCGCTCTCGGAATCTAAAGAGAGACGGAAGAGCAGGCGGCGCCTGCCATCGACGCAGTCGAGGAGAACAACGCGCGAGAGGATCAGGAGGCTCTTGGATTGTGTCCGGCAGGGAGAGACCAAAGGGAGGAGAAACTGTTGGAAACGCGTCGGGCTTCTTGCTTCTCTGCGTTCTCTCTTCAGTTTGCTTCCCGTTCGGTTTCGCTGACTTGGTTTTAAGAACGTCTCAAGGCTTTGAAGAATATATTATTATTATTATTATTATTATTTAGTTTTGGCTGTATCTAATTCTCCAGCAACTTGGCCAGCGGGCAAATAGGAAACGGAAAGTGTGGTGCAACGATGGGATGTGGAAATTGTGTGAAAAAATGGAAGGAGTTGTAGCCAAAATCTCTTATTTCATTTGTTATCACGGCGTGATTGATTCGATCGAACAAGGATAAGATACAAACTGCTTTCTTCGTATGATTATCGAAAAGTACAATAAAACGAGATGAAAACGATGGCCTAATTATCAGTTCATTTAACGTTGAGGACCTATTTACGTCATTCGTAGAAACAGTTTTCCTATTCAAAAAAAGCAAAAAAAAAAAAGAGAGCTCTTTTATCCCGAAAGTACTATTTAGATAGTGTTAGATGCACGAGATTATGTCACTAAATCATGTTTTTTTTAATTTACAATCGTCTCGGGCCTATAGTTCATTACAGAATCTTTTAGGATGTGATGGTTGATGCACAACATAAGCGTCTTCACTATTTTCCAAGGTATATATTCTTTTTAAGTCTATATCATGTGGTGTCAACTTTTTTGATGCCACTTTTCAATTGCATCAATGCATAATCCAAAATCATTTTCTTATGATTTTCAATTTGGCGAAAGATCACATTAAAAAATTAGATGCGAAATGACGTAGAAACATAATGAGTTGTGAATTGTCATAGTGGTTTGTCTGGATTTTATGATTTTGTTTACAGAAATCATAGGCACCACATTAGTAAACAAAGAATTAATATTGAAGTTTAGTAGGGATCTTTCTCTTGAAAAGAAGACCCAATTATTAGTACAGATAAAGAGATATAGCTATCTTCTTTTCAGTTCTTTACTTGACGCCTGTCGTTTACCAATTAGATAAAGTGAGATTTTATTTAATATTATTTTTATGTACTTAAAGTAAAACTTTTTACGAGGTGCGTACAAAGTAGTAATTTTCTAGCCTTTCCGACATGAGAACAAGATTTGATGTCTATACAGGACTAAAGAATTTGACTTTATCTAATAGCTTTTTTGGAAACAATAGTTGTTTCAATTTCAATAAAGCCGAAGTGAACTTTTTATTATGTGTAAGAATGGCAATTTTGAACAAGAAATCACAAGAAAAACAAGGTTCGATATCAATACACGAGGTTAGCGAATGTCCAATCTATGCTTAAGGCAGCACCGGATAACTTCTATGTACTTAACTTTTTAAGAGGCGTGTATTGCCGGTAAGCTGTGACATAAAAATAAATGTCAAGTCAAATGCATGCGCAGGAATTTAATTTTTTTTTTCTCAGAGCGTGTACTACTAGAACTAGCGACAAAATTTGATCCATACATTAATTAGAATATATTAGTTCAGGTTAATCACGTGATCGTGACCAGTTCGACGCTAAATGATGATTCGACATTTGAGCTATGACTATGTGATGCTAGATCAACTTATGTAATTCCACACTTACGTTACTCTATGATTTTATCTGTATTTGCGCAGCTTGCAGGTCGATTCCCTCGTTGAAGACACTCCGATTTCTGCCTTTTCCCCCTTTCCTGTTAGGCTTGTGAAGACATTCTAATTGAACAAGTACTTATTTATCTTTTGATAAGTGAGAAACGAATTGATTTGATCCATGAACAATACCCTACAAAGCCCTAATGCCTATAAGAGATCTCATTAACCGGAGCTCTTATTAGTATTTAAGAGGTAGAAAGCTGCCTTACCTCTGCTCTTGCATTGACCAAAATCGTCAATCAATGCTCGCTTAGCTAAAGAAATGGGGGGACACCACGGTGTGGATCTCAAGATAATGCATGCCCACATTGAATTGCATTAACTAATGATGGCAAGTCTATGCTCTTGCATGTGTCAATTATCAAAATAATGTCCGAAAAGTCCTAAATTTATTGTACGGTGATCGATCTAATCCTAAATCTTTTGAAAATTTACCACTTCAATTAACCTATTATTTTGGATGATTGGCCGGAAGGACTACATTGGCAAATTGTTAAAAAGGTTCAAGACTAGATTGGCAAAATTAAAAGGTTTAGGATTAAATCGATAAATCTTCAATTGAAAAGGTTTATAAATAAATTGGCAAATCTTCAAAAAAGTTTAGGACTAGTTTTGCACGATTGATAGATTTATGACTGAATCAGCCGCGGGGTACAATATTTATAGGACTTTTTGGATAATTTTCCCTCGATTTATCTGTTTAGGAGCACGCTATCCACATTTCCTCCTCTTTTTCACCGGGTTACTGTTAACAAGTATTTTTAGGGTACTTGTTGAATACCAAATAGATAGTTTTGTTATATCCAAAACGCCGTTTTTCTTATGCTGTGCATTGCGATATATTGAGGATGGAAAATCTTTTTTTTTTTCAATTGTGGTCGACGAATGCCCTATGATAGTCGTTAACGATGGTAAATCGATAAAAGCGTTGTTATGTCATTGTAATTGATCGCAAAACAAGACAATCGAAACGACTTGTTGACGCTTACCAACTGAAAAACCCTTCTTCTTCTTTTTTTTTTTTTTTTGAAGGAAACGGATGGTTAGACGTGTAAGCCAAAATAGAAAGATCCGCGGCGTGTTCGTGAGCGGCACTACAGTTCAATTCCGTCGATGTAGATATATGCCCGATTGGCCGCGCAAATAGCGTGTACAGAAGGGGAAAAGGGACGGATTAGTGGCAAAACAATGCAAAACCTTAGGACAAATCACCTGATTACGTGCGAAGATGTTCGCCATGGCGTTGGTTGGGTTCCCTTTCTAAGGTGGCATTCCAATGCCGTGCTTCCTAGGAAAGGCATTGGCATTCGGCGGAAGCCACGTGGCTTGCATTTGTGCGTGGGGCTAGGCTAGCGCAATGAAAATTCTTGATTGGAGAAGGTCAAGGGCACGGGTGTCCATAAGGACTAAGTTATAGCTCGAGATCAGTGGGGGAAATATTGGGGGAAAAGTATTAAAAAAAAAGCTGTAAACTTGCTGCATTTCTACAAATTCAGTCATTAACTTTTCTTATCGGTACCAATTGAATTCATTTGGTAATTTGACCAGAAATTAGTGACATGGACATTGGTCATTCGATGTGACATGATTGACGTTAACGTGGACATTTTCAATAATATTTTATGTTTTTTGATAGTTTTTTCAATAATTTTTCTATTTCTATTTTTTTTTCTCAGGTCGGCCCCCGCCAGACCAATGAGCGAGGGCCGCAAAGCCCTCGCCCCCAATCTGGGTGTTGCGGCCTTGCCGATCCACAACAAAAACAGAAGAAGTATATCACGGAAAAGAAAAGAAAGAAAGAAAGAAAAACGAAAAGACCATAAAAAAAATCCAAAATATTATTGAAAAAGTGAATGACAGCATTGGTCGTGTCAAGTAAAATATCTAACATTAACTTTAGCGATTTCTGGTCAAAAGTGGCGAAATGGGCTCAATTGATATCAATACAAAAGATTTCAAACTATCTTGATACAAAATGATAGGTTTTATGAATTTTTTTTTCTCTCGAAATTATTGTGTTCGCCGGTTGGAAATGAAGGATGAAAACGAGTCCACCCAATTATTTTTCTTTAGGGCATTAATGGATGTGTATTGGGGTTTGGAAAAGACGCTACAAGATGGCCAAATTATTGGTAATTAGTGCGAAAGCTGCATGAACTGTTCGTCTCCTTCAAGAAACGAACTTTGGCACATGGTTCGTGAGTCCCTTTGTCAGCTTCATTGGAGTTGACGGGCATATAGAGTTAAAGATGCTTCTTGAGGAAGTTTCGAAATGGTTAAAAATTGTCTCCAAAATTCGATAGATCCCTCTTGTTACTTTAAAGAAATGTTCCACATGAACTGGCGAGCAAGAAGCTCATTAGTAAACTAGCAAACCCTTTTTTTGGTTTTCCTTTTGCTTCTGATCGGTTACGATTAGATGTTCATGCCCGTTTGCCTGAAGAAAAACTGTTTAAAAAAAAAAAACAATGATTTTTTTTTACATTTTCGGTGATCAATTAATCGCTTGCACGAAAAGTTATCGTAAAGACGCTACAGATGGCAAACTTATTGACAATTATAGTATGAAAACTGGATTAGACGTAATGAAGCTTAGGGATGAGACTGAATAGACGCCACATGTGCCGCCTCTTCACTTGCTTCGAGAAACGAAACTTCGGCACACGACTGATGAGTCCCTTGTCATCTTCACTGGAGTTGGTGGGTGGGCATTGGATTATTGATGCTCCTTGAGGAAATAATCAATTGTCTTGAGGATTCGATAGACTCCTCCTGTTATTTTGAGTTGGGCATTCGTGCAAATTTTAAGGAAAATGTTCCACGAAACAAGGAGTTCGTCACTAAACTACCGCAAACCCAGTTTTCCTCCTCCTGGTTTTGGCTGCATTTTGTAGATAATAAAGGTCTTTAGTATTAAGATTATGATTCCACGTTGTTGCTACTAGAAAACTCTCAAAAACCGTCGATTCCATCGTCGTTACCTCCCTCGATCTTTGGCAGTGGTCGTCGGCCGCCGGTGGCCAACACCAGTGAGAAGTATTCCACGGTCTTCCACTCGGTCCGCATAAAAACGCGAGAATTAGTCTCGAGCGCATCACTCAGAAGTAGTCAATGGAATTGAAAGGCTGGAAAAACCAAGCTGTTCAAACCCCCCACCATCTCTTGTGGCGTGAATGGCTCTCCATGCGTGTTGTTTCTTTCCATTGACGCCAAGGGGGTCTTCGTCTTTTTGGTCTCTGTCTTTGTCAAGGCTTCCATCAATCTCTCCCGGTCGCTGGAGATGACTTGGACCGGCAATTTCAGCAGAGGCCAATAGGCCGTTTAGGTCAAGTTCAACCCCAAAATCAGCACCAAATGGAAACGTAGAAGCCACCAAGTAGTCATCATCGCTTGGTGCGCACTGAGGTTGACGTAGGGTCTAATGGATCAATGTCCACTAGGAAAGTTTTTTGAGGAAGAACGGGCAGAGACTTGGAGGTCCACAAGTTTCAAGATTATGAATCGAAATTACTTGGTTAAAATCATTTGAATGTAAAAGGGCAAAAAAAAGGGATAGGCTATGTCGTATCGTGTAATTGAAACGCGGAGTATCCTTTCGTTCTTTCCATTTTCGCGAAACCGGCATGGTTGAGCAATGGCTCATTGGATCTAATATAGGGTAAGCAAAGTCGGTCAAGAGAGAATGGTTAGGGTCGCCGCGGGAATGTCTAAAAGTTTCTCGAAATTTAATGTGAACAATGTAGTCCATGTTGTATTACCACCTTCTCAGAGCATCATTATGAAATCAGTGGTTAATAAATTTCGGTAACTAACAAGCCTTTTCCATCAATTTGATAGTCGCTTTAATAAATTATCGCGTAGTTCATTCAATTTTGTAAAGTTGCTCCGTCTTTCAAGTTAATCCTCAATCAATTAAGGACTTTCAACCATTGTCTATCGGTCATACATCTCCAACTTTAGAAACCGATTTTTTGGTATGTATTAGTAGAGTTAGTAAAGTGCGCTAAGATCCACCGAAAATATTTCATCGAACAAATAGTAAACTACATTTTCAAATAGACATATGTATCAATATCTCCTCACTAATCTATCGTCGTATGTTATAATTTGAGTGGAAGATTGAGAAGATATTAAAAAAAAAAAAACTAAGAAATAGGTGGTCCACTTCTATGTCATCAAAGCACGGCAATCATCAAGCATAGGCAAGAATTCGGGTGCATAAGCACCATCCACATATACATTATTCACCCATCTATGACTCCATTGCTAACACACTTCGCATTTGAATTGACATGTACCATCCATTCTAAGAAGGTGTGCCCGTTCAAAGTCCACTAAATTTGAGAAATGGAGTTACTAATCCTTAGTGGCTTCAGATCGTTAATTGGTAACTTATATGGTTTATAAAAAAAAATAATCGCAGCAAAAACCAAAAAAAAAAAAAAGTGGGGTTGGTGGAAGAAGTGGGAAAGTAGGTTTTGAAGTGGGATTTCATTGACTCGTTTGCTAGTCCACTTCACATCATTATCATGATCAGCAACACTAAGCAAGAGGGTATTTGTCAAGGGCCTTTAGGAATCTTGATCTTGGCTTACCTAACACTAATAAAGACATGTTCGATAAAAATAATGATATTGCAAAGGAAAACCGATGAAGTGAAAACTAAGAAAAGAAATTCCATGAAACATCTACTGCCGAGTGTCAAAAATAACATGCGCACGTTATATTTGAACAAGTCAATCACTTCGAGGAAAAAAGAAATATCTCGTTAAGAAGTGCTCTTGAAGCATTTCTCGAGGGAAATGAATAGAAATATTTCAATCTTCAAACAGTAATAACACATATCCCCAACAAAATTAGAATATTAATAGTTGCAAACATTCATTATTTTGTTACGAAGACTATTTTGGGTCTCACGACTAGACAATGTTTTAATCATATTTTCTTTATCACCAATGGTTTTCTCTCTCAGATTTTTTTTTTCGGTCGAATTTCTCTCTCAGATTATCCATCGGGCAATGTCTATCCAATTATTGTGGGCTAAAGAACGCTGCCAACGATAGTATAGACAAAAGAAGAAAGAATCAGCCCAAAACTAGCGTGTTACCTGTCCTTTGGATCAGGCAATTTTGATTGGGGATTCAGATAACGCTTCATAGGCCAGAATGTTTGGACAAGTCCATCTGGTTGATGGCCCTTGTTTTGGGCTGGACAGTTTGATCGAGGTTGTAGTAAAGTAGACTCGTCACATTCAGTTCACACAACGACATTAGAAAAGCCGCGCTCAGAACAAAAATAAGGTTCCATGCTTAGCCCACCAGTTTAAATTCCAAAGTGCAACTCTTCCTACGATCTTGTAGACGTGCTTTTACCTCTTACATGAACAGCAGCTCAAGTTCGAAAAACAAAGATACCTGCATATGCCTAGCGAGAGCATTTCGATGGGATGTTCTAACTACATCCTCAGCAGCATCGTCATCATTTCCAACAGTGGACACGCATAGCACCACAAGAATTAATGGTATCACGATCCGGCGACACACGCATAGCACCACAAGAAATAATGGTATCACGATCTGGCGACACCGCATTTCTCTACCGAAACAACAAAACGTACTCTGAAAAAGAAACAGTGACCATAATTTCATGCTGACACTTGTCGTCGACGCACGCACTAATAATATTTTGGCCATGACTTCAAGGCCTGCAGCGACCGTACAATTGTAGTGAATTTCCACACTCGCTGATATAACCCATGCCCCCTGCAAACAACCAAAATTAAAAATGATAGGGTTGATAGATTGATACTATGCCATTACAGTTAAAAAAGATTTTATTTCAAAAGGTCCAAAAGGACGTTGGTTCAATAATCATAACCATATCAACACGTATAAAACAACAAAGGCTTCCCGATCACACGGTTTCATCTATGTTATTCTTCATAATTCCTAATAAGATTGGAGCAACTAAAGTCATTAAACTTAGTGGCCACACATTCTCCAAGCCAAAAAAGAAAGACAGAAAAGAGCATAACTTCCAAGGTTCTCCAGAAACTCTTTTGCAGTATGCCTTGAATGCAATCACGCATCATCTCCCTTCGAAAGAACCATCCAAAAAAGGTTCAGTGAAATATTATTAATTTAAGGTTAAAACAACATAAGATCTCCAAAACAAGCTCTGAGATCAATATAATACGTGAAACTACACTATAACTTAGCAGGTGAAGTAACACTCGCGTTCAATCATCAATCACAACCCAATCAAACACAAACTACTTTAGATCAGTCCCACACCATTCAAGCCTATTTAACAGGTTGTTTCATCTTTCCTTTATGGAACTATCTACAGTGTTCACTGTAAAGAAATCGTCCCCTTTCATACATGTTCAGCATCTAATAAAAGCAACCATTTGTTTCAACTATTTTTTCTCAATTTTCGCTTTCTTAACTACTATGATGAAATTGACAATGTCATCCTGCTATATCATGTTCTTTCTATTAAGGTCAAATCCCAAGAATCTTTAATGATCGTCACCAGCCATATCTGCAACAATACAATAGCCTTTCCTTCATCTTCAATTATCTCGAACTTGGGTTTGATGAAATGGAACAGATATGAGAAATCCAATATCTGAATTCCATCCTCTTCCCCACATAAAGGGGAAGGTGCAACCTCATTATTTAGCAGTTTTTCCCAGTATGAAACATATTTCAAACATGCTATGCAAGCTAGGATATTGGTACAGTGATAGAGCACTGTAACCACATTTTCGGTTATTCAAAAGTTCAATTGGCGCCCAAAAACTTACTAAAAGATACCACTTTCAAGGTGACCAAGAATGAGAAAATAATCTTAAATCTGATGAAGTATCGATCGACAATGTGAAGGTAGATTTCTGGCTTTGACATTGAATCCATCGCAATGACTTTTAAAGTCAAACAGAAAAAGAAAAAGAAAACAAAAAGCGAAGAGGAAAAAGAAAAGGACGGAATGAAAAAGGTCGGCAGAAAATGTACCTTTTGTGGCTCTTAGTCTATTTAGCTGCATCAGTGCCCTCCGTAGTTTTGACTTCTCTTGGGCATTGAGACACATAAGGTTTCAGCTGCCAGAAACAGGGCATGGTGAATTTGTTTGAAAACACTCATAATAGAAATGCACTCCACTAGCTTTGTTTGTTAACTCCGGTATGTTGGGAGGTTTGGAGGAGGGTATAGGGAGGATAGCGACCAATGAGCTTTAAGGGTACCTTGAAGTCAGTCAAATCGGGAACTACATAGTTTGGTAGTTTCTCCTGCATCACAACATATCCACCTGCAATAAAATGACATTTGGAACGGTTTAACTTTCAACCCCCCTAAAAAAAAAAAAGAATGGTTTAACTTGTGCAGAAGATACGAACTGTATGCCAACTACAATATTCATGCCGAAAGAAACAGTTAGCAGGCGGACAAGGGCCCATTAACGAAGGATACTCATTTTCTTTTTCCTCTTCATAGCAAGGATGTGCACTGTGATAAGAAGAAGGCCTTTTTCCTGAAATAAGCACGACCACACTATGATCGTACTTCCAGTATGTAAATTAGGGACCATGAACCTATATCTTCTACACTCTTCAACTTCATGTCACCCATAACATGACATAATAATTCATACTAAGAATGGTAATCCATAATCCACATGCTATCTTAAGGACAGCAATTTAGGCTCCATTTGTTTCACGGAAAATGTGATATTTTCGGAAAATATTTTCCAAGAAGTCATTTTCTAAGAAAATAATAATATTTTTCGGTGTTTGGCCAATACTTAAAAATGAATCGAAAAGCAATTTCTGTCGTTTGTCAAGGAATTGATTTTCGACGACCGGTGGCCGACGGCAATCGGCGGTGACCGCTGGCTGCGGCAGCGGAGGAAGGAACATCAGTGAAAGAGGAAGAACGAGAAAAGAAAAAGAAAGAAGTGTGAAAGAAATCAGGAAAAAAAAGATAAGGAAAATGTTTTCCTCTTTTCAAAATGAGGAAAACATTTTTTTCCACACTTTTCAAAGAGATATTTTCATAAGAGAAAAATGTTTTACAGGATTAGCCTATTTTCCGCCACCCCAAACGCTGGAAAATCCGAAAAAACGTTTTCCAGGAAGTTATTTTCCGTGAAACAAACAGAGCCTTAGATTCAAATGAGAAGCAAAAATTCCATTATATACTTTAGTGTTCCCAGGTCCTACAACATAGAGCAAAAGGAAAGAACAGTATACTTATACTTTAGCGTTCCGGGGTCCTACAACATAGAGCAAAAGGAAAGAACAGTATACAAACCTTTGCGTGTGTGAAAACCAGTTGGTATGCAATTCTTTCCCTTGTAGTAATTTCTTGGAGCACGTTTTGAAGAAAGAATATCGAGCGATGATGTACGCTTCCTCCTAAATGCCCTTCCCAACCCTAGTATCAATCCCAATGGCATTTTTTCTCTCTTCGCAGTGAAGGGCAACCTGGAATTCAATATGTGCCTAGAACATGAAATCAACTCTCATGACCTCAGCTATCTACTCATACAGTGTTTTGCCGTAAGTCTTAATGACACCATATGGTCTTACAAGAAAAAACTTAAGCAAAACATTGTAGAGTGTTAACTGGCTAAGATATTGAACATTCAAAGAATAAGCTAAGAAGAATGAAAAGGAAAAAAAATTGAACTTTGATCACATGTTATCTGAATTCTCAGCACTTAAAAGAAAAAACGTTTTATGCTGGCCAAACAAAAAAAAAGGGGGATATTTTCAAAACCCAAAGTGTGATTTCAATAACATATTGTCAAAAACTAGAGAGACAAAACTCTGTCTCTCTATCTCTCTCTCTCTCTCTCTCTCTCTCTCTCTCTCTCTCTCTCTCTCTCTCTCTCTCTAAATATCACTAACGGCTTCATAAATATCCCCAGATGAGGATTTTCTGTCTGCTATTTGAAGTGGTGAACAAGAGTAGTTTAAAGCAAAAGTCGACTAAGCACTTCACTCAAATAAAAGATGTCAATATAACTTGCTCGAGATTATTCTTTTAAATGCCTCAAAAAAACCAAGCAAGCTAAAAAAAGCCAAACGAAACACAAAAATCATCACCACACATGATGTTTAACAGGCCCACAAAAAAAGCTATGTTTGAATTTTCAATCACAAGGATGCAATCATGATAGAACCAAGTAAGCTAAGCTGGTGTAGTGCTACAGCCATAGCTAGAGATAGGGGTGTCAATTGTTCAATTCGGTTCAATTTTTCTACAGCCATAGGTAGAGATGGGAGTGTCGATGGTTTCAATTTTTCAAAAAATTGAATCAAACTGAACCATTAGGGAATATGCTTGAACCAAACTAAAAATCGTCCTGAACCAAACCGAAAAACTCAGTTCAGTTCAATTCGGTTCAATTTAGTTTTCTTTCTTTTTTTCTCTTTTTTGCTCTATATCTCACCCTTCACAGCCTATTTACTATTGAAATCCAAGTAAATATCCAGAGTTATTAATTGACTACTGAGTATTATCATGCTTTTTTTCCCCATCTCCTAGCCTTTCTGAAAAATCCAACATAAGTTTGCAAGAAAATTTTGAATATCCCAAGAACTTGTTGAGACTATCATCCTAAATATTGGCCATGATGGATTTAACATGATCATCAACAGACAACTTCCCTTCACACGTCATCAATGCAAAGACAGAGCATCCCATGACAAATAAACATCCAATGTGCATTGTGCAGGATAATTTAACACCCCTAATCTAGACTGTGGACCACTCATGCCTATCAAACCAGAACACCTCTTCGTTCTTGACCCTTTTTTGGTCTTTACCTACTGAGATGGAGTAGAGCTTGAATGGAGCCATCCGATGGAAAAATCAAACCAACAAGCGAATCCACAGCCACAAAGAGGAAACCCCAAAGCTTACCTGATCGGGATCCCACGAGACAGGCTGGAAGGCAACTCGCTAAAACCCTAGAAAATCGCCGAGAAACGAGGGGGCCAACAACAGTAGCTTCGGACCTCCCACAAAGATCGGACGAAAGCGGGAGAATCCCACGAAATGGAGGAAAGCCAAGGGGCATGCAAGAGTCTTGACAATGATCGGAGGAGGAGAGGATCGAAACCGAGATGTCTTGCCGAGAAGTGTGCTGAACGAGAGAGATAGAGTATGCGATGGAGTGAGAGTCGGAGACTGTGAGAGCTATTCAATATAGGGTTTTGTGTCTTTGAGATTGGGAAGCTGAAGCGGTGACCTGAACCATGAACCGTAAGTGAATAACTTATATTTCAACGGTTCGTTCAGTTAACTGAATGAATAAAAAAAAAGACTGAACTGATAAAAAAAATTGTGGTTTTTTTAAGTAGCCGAACTGAACTCAAATCAATTCAGTTTGGTTCGTTTCAGTTCTCGGTTCAATTCTGACCCACATAGCTAGTGACAATCCTAACAGCTTCGCAAATGGGACTCATCTTAATTCCTAAAGTAGGCTACATTCTGCAGCGGATCGACGATCCCATTTTCAGTGTTCCATGACAGACGGGATCACGAGGTTGTGATCTCATGGAGATGGATCCTAGTGGGTCTTATTACCTATTGGGAGAACCCAGCGTTACGGAAGTCCTATTTTCAATTTATGCTGAAGCCTGAGGACATTTCACCATTCAAGCAACTTTAGAGGCCAACAGAGGTACCGCATCTTCCGTTTGGAAGCAACGATACGGAAGTACCCCAGATCTTCTCTTTTTTTTTTTTCAAAAAAAGATGACTTCGTGTACTAAAATGTCTGAAGTTAAGATTTATAACTGCCGATAGCGGCAACAAACAAGAACTCGCTCAGCCTATCCACAACCAGTCATCGGTATACGATTATCAACACATTCACAACTTCCGTGACACCATTCTTTCAGTTCAGTACACGTTAGAATACACTAAAATCTCAGTAGTTCAAGATTTGTACCTCGAACAATCGGAGAAAGTAATCCTACACGACTCCCCGTTCGGTGTTTTGGTCGACCGACGTTCGCCGCGATTCAATCTGTTCACATCAACGGAACACCACAAATATATCGCAGAAATTACACCTACGAAGTTAAAAAAACGAAATCTCGAAAAAAATCAGGAAAACCGTAACATCACCCGAGGCCCAACCTGTTGAGAGAGCGAGCCCACGCGCCCCCATGCTTCCTGCGTTCGAGCGAGGGACTGGGGGACGCGTCGTCAAGCTTGCGGAGAGAAGGAGAGAGATAGGGGCTGTTGCTGCTCGTCGTCGCCACGTCGAAGCTCGTGGAAAGGGCTGGTGGTGGCGGCACCGTCGTCGTCGAAGCTCGTTTTCTGGCAATAATGGTGTTGTGGTGACACGAGCGAGAGAGGCAGCGGCAGGTGGCCTAATTCAGGATGAGCAGCAACCTGGATCGGCGAATTTTACCTTATCCTAGGGTTCTCCTTGGGCGGGCCTTGCATTGGGCTCAAGAGGCCATAAGTGGACCAATCGATCCAGCAAGCATGCCAGAGTCGAGAAGCAAACAGATGGGCCGATCGGCTTACAAACTGTGCAACGTTCGTCGTCCCGCTTGATCCTCCTTTGGGTCGCCACCTTACTCCAATTCACCTGTTATCAAGAGATCAACTGGGGATCTCATTCGCAGCATGTCGCTTCCTCGTGATTTCGGAGTTCTCTGCAAGATGCTTGGCCGGTGAAGGTCCTCTCTCGTGATACGTGATCGATATGCTGTATATCATTAACCGCAATTGTTGGATAACACTGATCGATAAAAAAAAAAAAAAAACTTGATTGATCGACAAATCTCATTTACCGAATAACTATATTTATTGTGATGAGAGAAGAAGACCCGTCCATTAATTTATCATCAAATTAAGTGGAGATGCCTAACATCACGAAAAAGGGTCCTAATGGGATTTCTGGCTTCGCCAAATGACATCACTTAAGTTGGTCATTTATCGATTATATTCTCAGGCATTTTGGTATTTAAATGAAAAAATTATCAAAAAAATCATTAAACCTATTACAATTATGCGATTTAATCGAAGCCTTATTCTTTTCCCTCCAATCGAGTACTCAACCTTTTACAATTTTGCCGGCCCTACCAAAAAAAAAAGAAGGAAAAAAAAGCAGAAATAATTAAAATAAATATTTTTTTTGAAAAATATTAAAAAAATTATTAAAAATATCAATGTCAGCACCGACCAGGATTGAATTGTCACAATTTGTAAAATTTTATGACTCAATTGATTAAAAAAAATATAAGACTGAATGATATCAATGTAATAAGTTTAGAATTTTTTAATATAGTTTTTTTCATTTCTAAATTACATTTGTCGACCATTGTGCCCATTCTCAACAAAGATAGCACGCAAATGATGGGTGGCCTCAAAAGAAGCAGCCAGCAAGGGACAGAAATTTATACGACGTGCGCGACATGGTCCGTGCCCTAATCAAAGAATTGCCGGGGCGAATTGCGATAGAAAGGGTTACGATCGAACCCTCTCTGGCTTAGGCCGAGGGTTAGCCTTAGCCCCCAGCGAAGGACCGAAACATGAAACGGGCGGAGGAGTAGGGTACGATCGACCCGCGCTCTTGCGTAGGAGCAGAGGGGTCGCCTTAGCCCCCATCACCGCCGTCGCCTACCCGAACTAACGCGCAGCAGAGGACATAACTCAATGAACGGTCCCAACACAAGGGTCAAATCACTCACCAACACCTACAAAGCACAACCCTTTCCAGGCGTTCGACCGAGCAGACAGTAGGGAGCCCTACCCCACCGGCCAGAAAACTCAAAAGGGGACGAGAACCTTCTCATGCCATCCTTCACAGAGAGACACGGCCCAGCCAGGAAGTCCCAATTGCTACGCCTGTCCGAAAGAAGATGCTCTCGACGGGCACAAAAACAGTCAACGTGGCTAACGAAGACCGAGCCCCACCCCCACTCCGCCCATCTTACACCGATCGGACGTCTGCTCATGGAAATGGTCTCGCTGAACTGAACTTCCCCAAGAAAACAGACAAAATAAGAAGGAAAGGGAGTTGGTTAGGGGGGCCTAGTGCCGAGACCATCTTTGTGGTCCGTCAGCTTCCGTATTTAAAGTGGAAAAGCGGAAAGCGACGTGGGTTATCTCCACGTCCACGAGTTCACGCCCGACGCCATCCACCGCCGAAATAGCCAGCCATGCCGACCGTATCGGCCGTGGCCCCGTCGCTGAAAGCTTGCATCGAAGCGCCTTCCTTTGCTGCTGGCATCAACTTGCCAGGCCTCAATCCAATAAGCTGATCGGGATCGCCGCTTGTTTCGGGGAACAAAAGGCGTGTGGAGCGGAGCGCGAAGAAGCAAAACGGGCCTTGTGCCCGGCGGGATGCATGTGGTCGAAATCAATTACAGCCGATGATGCAAAAGAATTGACTAACACTGTAAATGGTAATTGAGGTCAGGGCTCGTGAGTTTGTGTTTTACCACGTGATAATATGGATGAGGAAAAAAGACGTGCGTGTGAGTGTGAACGCGGGAATTACCTCAGTTACGGCAGTTAAAAAAGGACGCGCTTTTTGTTTCTTTCTAAGATAATCCCACGCGATAAAAAGCTAATTCTTTTATCTTTGTGCCTACGAGCTAGGTGTTTTGCGTCCCACCACGTGATGACCTTAACGTCATACAATAGTACAAGGAACTTGTAGAATTAATTCCCACAGGCAGGGCCTAAGACAAACCGGTCCACAGGGTCTAGTACTATAGGAGCTTAGCCCCCACCAAGCATCCTAGGGTCGGAGGGAAATTTAGTCTTGGGACGTTAAAAGGGTTAGATGCGTGTCGGCATCTGCTTTTCAATAACTTGTTGGGGATGATTTGCTTTTGGTGATTGCTGCTTTCTGGGAATCTACACAATTGGGCGGGGGATTCCTCACCCCGTGCAATTTTCAAGGTTACGAAACGTCCGAAAGTCCACAGAGAAAGCTTTGCGTACGTACCTTTAAATGAAAAATAATACCCTTGACCGCGACGGAAAAACTTAAGTTGGATGAATTCTATGCTTAGGTTAGAAAGTTTAATTTAAAAGCTTAAACCGATAAATAGAAGATGATTGTATAAATATAAAAAGTATTTATGATTTGTTGTGGGATAACGTATTAATGGTTTGGACTTTTTATTTGAAGTTTCTTTCTTGTCTTTCCCTTCCTTGCTTCTTGCTCAAACAAACCGCTCCATTATCTTCGCTTCGCTCCATCTTCTTTGATGATTCCTTTTATCTCTCTTCTGCATTCATGTCTCTCCACATACGAAGGGAGAGAGAGAGAGAGAGATGAGTTGTTAACATGAGCTAAATATATTTGTAGTCTTTATGTATATGTATCCCTTGATTTGTAGGAGATTCTTTTGTTTGCAAAAGGTTCTAGGATGCCTCACGTCTGTATATATATTTGTATGTTTACCAAGAGGAAAAAAAAAGGAATGAAAAAAGAAGAAAGATTTTATTCTTGAATAGTTGACATGGTATCAGAGCCGAGGATTAGGTTTTTGTGAAGACTGTACGTCAATCCTTGTTACGGCGGTCCTGCTCGTTGGTGAGCAGCTTGGGGGTTTGGGGGCAGAGCCCCTGAGAAAATTTTCTCACTCGTCTTCTTCATCGCTTGCCTAACGTTGTCCTTCGCCTTGTTCTTGCGATCGACCTCACATTCATGGCGAATGATGGCATTCCACCCACCGAGATAATTCCTCCAGCTCTAGCGGGGGTTGCTGCGAACTCTCCAGCAGGGAAATCTGTAGTCTCGCACCACGCTCCGGAAGGTACTTCTTCTACTGATCTCCTTGAAATCCTGACTTTCAAGTTGACACAGATCTTAACTCATCGTCAAGATTTGCTCTCTCATGCTGAAAACTCCGCCCCACCAATTACAATCAAGTTGGATGGCCGTAATTATGGCCTATGGTCGCAAGTTGTCGAGATGTATATCTCTGGAAAGGACAAATTGGGATATATCAATGGGGATATTTCTCCATCGCTTCCAACCGACCCTAATTTTCGGAAGCGGAAGACTGATGAAAGTATGGTTAAAGGATGGCTTATTAACTCCATGGACCCAACTTTGATTGGGAATTTTATCCGTTTCCCAACAGCAAAAGCAATATGGGATTCGGTGGCTACTACATTCTTTGATGGCACTGATGTCTCTCAGGTGTATGATTTGAAGTGACGTCTGTCTCGATTGAAGCAGGCATGTGGCCCAATTGAAAAGTATTACAATGATCTCCAGGGTTTATGGCGGGAGGTCAATTTTCAACGGCTCATCCCATGACTTGTCCTTGAGATATTGAGCGGTACAATGCTCTTGTGCAAGAAGACCGTGTATATCTCTTCCTTGATGGGCTTAATGATCACCTTGACAACGTCAGGGCTGATGTTTTACAGATGCATCCCTTTCCGATGGTGGAGAAAGCCTACACTAGGGTAAGGCAGGAGGAGATATGCCAGACCATTATGTTGTCTTCAACTGAACCACCTAGCATCACGGCAGCTCTAATTTCACGTGGTGGGAAGGTTGCCTCACGCTTTCTCGAGGCTAATAATGAGCCCAAAGCTCTCCAGATGGTCCCTCCTTATGCCGCGTCTGGGGAAGGAAGGACTAACAATGGATCAAAGGCTAAACAACGACACTCAGGAGGCTGTGCTCATTGTGGTAATTCTAGACATATCAAAGATATCTGTTTTAAGTTGCACGGTTATCGGGATTGGTGGAAGGAGTTACAGACCAAGAAAAAGATAGAAAATCCTATGAGACGGTCGCACACGTCATTAGCTACGGGGGCGTCACCCCTCTCTTTATTGCTGCGAGTAGATGTCACCAATACTTCTGATGCGACTCTTGAAAGTAACATTGGGTGTGCACTTGTCAGTACATCTTAGGGTGCCAGGGAGGGGTGGATCGTTGATCCTAGGGCAACAGATCATATGACACCTAATCCTAACGATATTATATGCTGCACCACTCCAAGGAGACAGAGTGTCTATAATGCAAATGGCACTAGCTATCCCGTCACTGGGGCTGGCGATGTTGATCTTACACTCTCCTTATCATTGTCTCACACTTTACTAGTGCCTTCTCTATCTAACCGTTTGCTCTCTGTTGGTCAACTCACTGATGCTTTTAAGTGTTGTGCTCTTATGTATTTGTCTTTTTGCTTATTTTAGGATATCCTCACGAAGGAGATCATTGGTCTTGGTACTAAAAGAGGGGGGTTGTACTATGTTAATGACTTTCATGCAGGCCGAGCACATCACACAAGCAGTAAGTCTGTTAATAAAGAGAAGGCGATTTGGTTATGGCACCGTTGTTTAGGACACTCATCTTTTGGGTATTTAAAACATTTATTTCTAGACTTATTTCATAATATGTCAGATATTGAATTCCAATGTGAGACATGTAGTTTGGCAAAGAGTCACCGTGTCTCTTTTCCTTTGAGTCCTACAAGGAGCACTAGACTTTTTTCTTTGGTTCATTCGGATGTGTGGGGTGCTTCATCTCTTACTACTCTATCTGACATTAGTTGATTTGTGACATTTGTGGATGATTGTACCCGAATGTCCTGGGTTTATTTAATGAAGCATAAAAATGATGTGGCAGGAATATTTCGTGTGTTTCATCAGATGATTGCAATGCAGTTTGGGATTCAAATTCGAGTCCTTCGTAGTGACAATGGTGGGGAATATATTAACCAGTATCTTGCAGCTTACTTTCAGGACCACGGGCTTATACACGAAACATCTTGCGCAAGGACACCCCAATAAAATGGTGTCGTCGAGAGGAAGAACCGCCATATTCTCGAGACAACACGGGCACTTCTCGTGGGTGGTCATGTTCCATCTCATTTTTGGGATTCTGTCGTGGTAACAGCCGTATATTTGATGAACAGAATGCCCTCTCGCGTATTAAATTTTCAGACTCCACTCCAAGCACTTGCATCCCATGTTTCTCTTCCTTCAATAATGACACTACCTCCCAAAGTGTTTGGATGTGTGGCGTATGTCCATCTCCACAAAAACCAATGGACAAAACTTGATCCTTGTGCAGTAAAGTGTGTTTTTATTGGTTGTGGTACTCATCAGAAGGGATACCAATGTTACAATCCAGCTACCAAAAAAACACATGTCACAATAGACGTCACCTTTGTTGAGTCCGAATTTTTTTTTCTAACACCAAATTGTACCTTTCGGGGGAGACGTCTGGTGAAAGGCCAAATTGGTGGGAAACTAGTATAATGGCAGGGGTTGAGGATGATTCTACGGTTGATTGTGCTTTGGAAAAAAATAACCAACAGTGTTTGCACCTGACAACACGAGGGTCGATGACATGCTGCAATATAGTATGGCCACGGATCATGGTGAGACACGAGAAAATGAACAACAGTGCACTAAGGAATCTGATCATCAGGTTGGTTTGATACAAGAGACACTCAAGCAATCTCCACAATAGCTCCCTTCACTTCAAAATACCCCTCTTTAGTACCCGACAATTCTCCTGAGGATAGTCCTGAGGTAAGTTCTCCTACCACTCAAAATTTGTTTGTTGATACTAATGTGATATTGGTTATAAATTGCCCAACAGACATAATCGTGGCAAGGCTCCTAATAGGTATTCACCAGATGTAGAAGAACGAAGGTCAGAGTATCCAATCACCAATTATGTTTCGACGAAACGATTGTCAGAACCTTTAAAGGCATTTGTATCGAATGTCTCTACAAGTAGAATTCCGGCTGGAGTACAAGAGGCATTGAGGGATCCCAAGTGGGTTCAAGCAATGCAAGAAGAGATGAAGGCTTTATAGAAAAATAAGACTCGGAGACTTGTAGAATTACCGAAGGGAAAGAAGGCAGTAGGGTGTAAATGGGTCTTCTCCATCAAATATAAGGTAGATGGTTCTGTTGAGAGGTACAAGGCATGTCTGGTGGCAAAGGGATATACTCAAATCTATGGCATGGACTACCAGAAAACATTCTCTCTAGTTGCAAAATTGAACACTGTGCATGTATTGTTATCACTTGTAGCAAATTTGGATTGGCCCTTCCATCAATTTGATGTTAAAAATGCATTCTTACATGGAGATCTGGAAGAAGAGATCTACATGGAAATTCCACCGGGATATGCGTGTACTGACAAATCAGAAGTAGTGTGTAAACTTGAGAGCGGTCGTTGTACGGGTTAAAGCAATCACCACCGGCTTGGTTTAGTCGCTTTAGCTCTGCAATGAAAATGTATGGGTACACTCAAAGTAATTCGGATCATACATTGTTCCTAAAACAACAACATGGCAAATTGACGGCATTGATTATATATATAGATGACACGATCATCACAGGGGACGACCTTGAGGAGATCGCAGAACTTCAAAGGAGACTGGCGAATGAGTTCGAAATGAAGAACTTAGGGGGCTTGAAATATTTTCTGGATATTGAAGTAGCCAGATCAAAAGAGGGTATATTTTTATCTCAACGGAAATATGTGTTGGACTTGTTGGCTGAGGTGGGGATATTGGACTGCAAACCTGCTGATAACCCCATAGTATAGAATCATAAACTTGGAGTTTTTCCTGATCAAGTACCGACCAATAAGGACCGATATCAAAGGTTAGTAGGGAGACTGATTTATTTATCACACACTCAGCCTGGTATTACATATGCTGTAGGAGTTGTAAGTCAGTTTATGCACGCTCCTAGTGAGAAGCATATGAATCCTGTAGTTCGGATTTTACGATACTTAAAGTCAACACCAGGGAAAGGACTATTCTTTGCAAAGAATAATCATTGTGAGGTAGAAGGCTATACAGATGCTGATTGAGCTAGCAATATCTCAGATAGGAGATCGACTTCAGGCTACTTCACATTTATGGGAGGAAACTTAGTTATATGGAGGAGCAAGAAGCAGAAAGTGGTGGCTTCGTCAAGTGCTCAAGCTGAGTTTCGAGGGGTGGCTAAATGATTATGTGAGCTTTTGTGGCTAAAAAAAATTATTGACAGAACTTGGTCTTCCACCTAAGTCAAGAATGCAATTGTTTTGCGATAATAAGGCCGCAATTCAAATTTCCCATAATCCTGTTCAACACGACCGCACTAAACATGTTGAAGTCCACAATTCAAATTTCCCATAACCTTGTTCAACACGACCGCACTAAACATGTTAAGTTGGTAGGAATTTTATAAAGCAAAATCTGGATGGCAGGGTGGTGTCTTTTCCTTTTGTCAAATTTAAAGACCAGTTGGCAGACATACTTATAAAGGCTGTATCGAGTCGAGTATTTCACAGGTTCCTTGTCAAGCTGGGTATCAAAGACATCTTCTCACCGGCTTGAAAGGAAGTGTTAACATGAGCTGTCATCTAGGACCTAAATAGGGAGTTTTTTATTTATAGTCTTTGTGTATATGTATCCCTGATTTGTAGGAGATTTTTTATTTACAAAAGGTTTTAGGGTGCCTCACGTCTGTATATATATTTGTATATTTATCAAGAGAAAAAAAAAAGAATGAAAAAGACGAAAGATTTCATTCTTGAATAGTTGACATGAGTCTCTGCGAAGGCGAACGAGTATGGTACTCGTAGTCATGATCCGCCTCTCGCAACGCTGTGTCCCCGTGAAAGCCTTCAGCTTTATCTGATTCGATGCTCATGGAGCGAGACAGAGGACAATGCACAACGTCAGGGGCTCAGGAAAACCCATGCCACCCACAGTGCAATTATTATAAAACTTTATTTACTACTCTTCATTAGTTAACAACGCAGCATATAGAGAGAGAGAGAGAGATGGAGACTCTGTTCTTGTCAGATATTATGCTGAGAGATCCAATCTAATTCCACTTCCCCATCTTTGAGGGAAGAAGAAGGAGACTCCAGTAATTACCAACTCCAGCTCGACCCCGGCATGGCATTCCAATTTCCAAGCAGGAAATAGTCCCCCCGGAGAAAAGGAGAAGAAGCCGCGATTATTTGACTGGGAGTGTTTCAATGCCCTAATCTTCAGGGGAGGTACCAATGCAGAGTAGGAGGTTGGTCGACCGAGAAGAAGTTGCAAGACTCCTCCGAAATGAACCCGCTCTGATGATGCTCTTCCATCCTCACCTGCTGATATACCCCTTTCCCGCCATCGTTCCTCTTGACGAAGATGATGGCCGCGGCGGCGACGGAGAGCAGTTGCTGAGTCGGAAAGGGAGCGGAGCTGCCGAGGTGGGCGGTTCTCGGTTCGGGTCTTCCTTGGGGGATTCGTTGCACGACCCAGGCTTGCCGTCTTCGGAGGATTCGGAGACGGGGGATTCTTGTTTGACTTCGCAGTGATTGCTGCTCTCTGATGTTTCTCGACGGAGCTTCACCTTCAGCTCTGTTAGCTGCAACGTACATCACACAACGACAAGAACGTACATTCTCGTTCATTATAAGCTCAAACATTGAAATATTTGCAAATGTTGTTGGGTACTTTGCTAATTCGACTCGCGCGTGAATTAATCGCAATCCAAAGAAGTTACCATCGACAATTGAATTTTGAGGATGCCAGTTTGAAAGGACTAGGGATAACTTTGGCACCTACTTTTGGGTCGTATCGTCTGCCGCATGCGTCGACGTCATACTCAACGTGGAAATTTTTTGAAACGTGAGAATGCGCCGACGCCTATCGCTAGAGTGCAGAAAGAACTGAAATGCGTGCGGAAAATGCCACTACGAAGACATATGCTAAATGGACAGAAAAGATGTTTCTTTCAGTACCTCTGCGGCTAGAGACTCCTTTTCTTGCTCAGGCTATCAAAAATCGAGCTTCAGAGAGTCGTAAACTGGCCTTGAGGAGGCCGTAGTCCCTCTCCAATTGCTTGGTCTCCACCGGGCTCGCCGGTTCTGGAACCAAATCGCGACTTGCCGCGGTTGGAGCCCCAATTCTTCGGCCAATCTCGCCTTCCGCTCTGGCTCCAACTTGTTCTCGATCTCGAAGTTCTTCTCCAGGCCTTCACCTGGTTTCGCATTGAGCCGCCGCTTCTTCTCGGCGATCAGGCCGGCCTCTTCCGCGGACTGATTCCTGCTCTAGACTATCGAGCATTGCCTGGAACTCTATGCTGTAGACTTGGCTCTTCTTTGGGACTTTTTCCCCTGCAGTGGCAACGAGAAAAGTGGGCTTTGTCTCTTGTTTCTTTCTACCACGAAGCGGGGAAGCTAAATGGGATTTGGCATAGTCGAGCAGACTCTTAACTCAAGATATTACGAAGGACTATAAAAAGCTCCAATCTTCTTCAGGAATTGGAAACTGGTGGGTATTGCAAAAGCAGAAATTTTTCGCATGAATTTGCTGGCAGCGAAGTGGGTCAACTTACCTTTACCTGGCGCACATGAGATCCAAACATCCGAAGATTCGAGCTACTAATCCGCTTCATTGCTAGTCAAGAAAGCAATTGCAGATGCCTATGCAGCGTTGAATTACCAAGTGGGAAAGAGCGGGGGAAAAAGAAAGAAGAAAAGCAAGTGTTTTTCAGCTGTCACAACTCCTCTCTCCTCCTCGGTAACTATGCTGCTGCAACAGGGGAAGTACGCACGCTCATTGTTAAGGGAGGTAACCTGCTTGAAGGCAAGCGAAGAGATCATGAAATGGGGGTCAAGGAGAGAAGGGAGGCTGAAACAAGATAAAGGCAAAGAAAGAGATGTCTCATATGCACACACACACACACATATATATAACTTGAATGTGACATGTAATGACCATTATAGGGTCCCCTTTGTATGAACAAGCGAAAAGGCATGGGCACTGTCTTTTTGCAGCATCAGCTTTTTTCTTTGGGTTTGAAAATTTTCTCAGAAAGTTTGGCCACGTGAGGAAGGCCCACCATCTCCAGGACTTTTCACATCCATGAGGGCCACATGCGTGGAGACAATGAAATGGTTTACTACAGTCGAGTTCCGAAACCAATGCAGAGCAGAGCTCGACAGATCCTGGGTGTTTGTTTATGTAGCCCAGTGACTTCTAAAGACCAGAGACTCAGGAGTTGGGATATCATTTCATGCAACATCTGTCTGATCTTCAACTTGGAAAAAAAAAATTCGTGAGGAGGAAAGACAAGAAGAAGATTTAGAAAGCCTTGGAGTAATTTTCTGTAGTGTGTGGATTGGTGTGACAAATTTTGGGGATTTTTCTATTTTGAGTTCTCCTTTTTCTATTATTTTATTTTTTATTATTATTATTATTATTATGGTGGTAGGAGTGGTTGGGGTACTGACTTTGCTTTGTTGGCTAATCTACATATGATAAACAAATATCAAATTTTTTTTTTTGTGGAGGGAAGTTAAATGGCGGAATGCAACGAGGGATAAAACTTTTCTTTTCGGAAGGATATAATTGCAATGACGAGCGGTCATAAGATCGAAACTACTCCACAAGGATTGCGCGGTATTCATTTTCTGCAAATGGGTTTTTATTTAGGGGGACTAAGTTATGGTATTTTGAGTGGGTTTTTTTTTTCCTTTCCCCTTGTGGGTTTTGTGTTTCAGGTGTTGTTTTGAAAGAGGAGAGGGGGTTATCAATTTTGGAGTGAAATTAGAGTATTAACCGATTTCACTCTCACTCTAACACGACAAATAGTGCCTCTATTCATATGGGCTTTAAACCTTCCAACAAGTGATATCTAAATCTTCAGTCAAATTTGATATTTTATTTGAATTCAGGTAAAAACTATGAAAGATTTAAGATTGTCTTTTAAATATCAGTATTTATATGCTTTTAGACAGGTCGATATTTCAAGTTAAAAAAGTTACGAATTAATGAAAAATTATGAAGTTGAAAATTTGTGAAAAGGTAAATCGATCACATATTTTTGTTTCCTCTCTTGCCGGATCTGGATGTGGCGAATACCCACTTCTCTCTCATGCACCTTGTGCTCGTAGAAATGGCGACAACGATTCCCCTTGAAATCCGTGCAAAGATGCACCAATATGATTGTTCTCCCAAAATCATGGCAGACGCGGTCGTGGCTTTTTCATAGATGCATCGACCATCGAGTCTTGCATGGGCACCATCCATTTGTCACCATCTGTTGGGTGTAGATGTGAACAATATATAGAGAAGAACCAATTTATTGGTTCATGTGAACTCTATAGATCTGATCATGGATCGGCAACCCAATCATTAATCACCATTTCTGGTGTTGTCTTACCCAAATTCACGAATTGATTCGATCCGATTAGCACGAGAAAACTTTAGTGCCCGCTTATTAACCGAAGTGTAAAAAAAACGTTAAAGTAGTAGGCACCTACTATAGATAGAAATAGGTATGATCTCAAGAAGGTGACGTTCTATTTTCTCCCATCCTTGATTGAAAGGGTTCTAATTGGCAGGTTACAATGTGCGATCTAACATCACACGTATGGAAATGTAACTAACGATAATATGGGTGATGATAATTTTACACGTGAACGATGTGTCATATTGTTAGGATCGACGCACAATAACACGAGTAAAGCTAAGCAGTGAGAAATATAAATAAATACATGATATTTTATCCTAATTTACCCTTAAACTAGTAAGCTCCCGCTATAGATAGAAATGAGTATGATCCCGAGAAGGTTACGTTCTATTTTCTTCATCCTTGATTGAAAGGGTTCCAATGGCAAGCTACAATGTGCGATTTAACATCACACGTATGGAAATGTAATTGACAATAAATGCAGGTGATGATAATTTTACCGTGGAATGATGGCCATATTATTATGATCGGCACACAACAACACAAAGTAAAGCGTAAAAGCAGCGAGAACATATAAATAGAACACGAGATTTTATCTTAATTCACCCATAAACTAGGGTTACGTCCACAGATAATTCTATTATAATTAGTACCTCGCATCTCTCGTTACATCTCTCAATTATAAAAGAGAAAAATACATATAGTAACAGCAATTTAAAAGCCCAAGCTCAAATTATTAATAAAAAATATGAACTTAAATCGTAAAAGTCCTCTAGTATTGAGGGAACGCTATCCCCTTGAAATCCCTGCCGAAGCGGCTCTCTTGAACTCTCGCCCACTTAGCGCAGAGCGTGATCCACGTGCTTTCTTATCACATAGGATTATGAACCATATCCAACATTATTATATATTACTACTGGTCAGAAATCCTTCAATCGAGACGGAGAAAACATGGCCAAGGAGATATGGGAAATGATGGAGCTTAATTAATTATAGGTATATAGCCTTTTGGATAATCCCCATTGATAAAGAATGGAATAAAGGACTAGGAGGACCAAAATGAAAGAGACTTTTCAGATCCATGGCCAAACCTGCCAAATCCGAGCAACGCAGCCCGCTGAGGACTCATCTTCCATCGCAAGTCCCTGTTTGCTTGCCAGATTTTTTTTTTTTTTCTGTGCGCCTGAAAAGACCGATGGAAGGAGCGCACCTGTCGCGCCCGATTGCGTCGGCGATACCAAACCAGACCAACTTTTCACTATAAATATCGAAACCCAATTGCTAATCAAATCACGTCCTTCTGTCATCAGGTGAAGAAAGGAAGAGCACAGCACAACGAGTCTTCCCGACCCCAACATGCAAATCAATCGTAAGTACCTAAAGCATACAATTAGAGGGAGATAACACATGCTTTTTACCTTTCCTCATCAGTTTGACAAAGAGGCCAAGAACATGTCTGTGTCTAATCATCAAACAGTCTTATATCAATAAATGCAAGGATGGTGGGGGCATGGCTATTAAGGAGCATATTTTAAGATGTTTGTAATGAAGATCTTCGTGCTGTGTTTGGAACTGAAACTGAGCTGCATAGTGGAATATCACAGAAAACTGTTTTGAGTTTCTCGGTCCATCGCCGCATTTGAAGCGATAAACATACTGAGACAAACGAAACAGACGCCGCCTGGTGCTCTCAGAGACAAAATTATCAGTTCCCGTTCTTTCAACTTGTGAACCTCAACGGTGAATAATTACACGATCTGAATTCGACAGGATTTGAGTTTCGTGTCGACTTATGGTCATAGAAACCTCGTCATGTAACATAAGATACAGTGATGAAAAAAGAAACACATGGTATCCCAAAAGGATCTAACACAATCACTGTGGATGGAGAAAAAAAAGCGAGGGAGCGCGACGATGGGGGGGGCGGAGAGAGGGAGCGGCTCAATTTCGCTATTTATTCGCCCTTATACATTGTCTTTGTTTGCGGTCGCGCGGCCTGTCCGGCGCGCGTATGCCGGCATCTATAGGTGCATCTTCTAGTGTTGGCCTCTTCTTTCTCTTCTCGAGCCGACTGTTCGTGTCCGCTCAGCATGCTCCGGTCTCTGCCGCCGCTTTGCGGTGTGGGAGAGCTGGATGGTTTCCTAAGTTCGGCGTATTCTGGATACTGAATATGATTTTTTTTTTCTGTGGTTGG
>JAGVVM010003108.1:0-29409 GCA_019149425.1 Psidium friedrichsthalianum
TACAACTTGTAGGATTTTGTGCCGAGAACTTTCACAGGCTGCTTGTCTACGAATACATGTCATAAGGCTCACTAGATGAATGGACCTTTCGAAAATCAGAGAGTCACTCGTGCTTGATTGGCGATAGAGAAAGATTATTTGTGACATAGCAAAGGGCCTAAGTTATCTACATGAAGAATGTAGATGGAAGATACCCCACATGGATATTAAGCCCCCAAATGATAGGGACCAAAGCCAAATTGTCACCACAATGAGGGGGAACCCCGGGCTATTTGGCCCCGGAATGGCCACACGTAGCAATTGCTGAGAAAGTGGATGTCTATGGCTTTGGTGCGGTAATTCTGGAGATAGTACGTGGAAGGAAAGTTTTTGACGAATCTCACAATGAGGAAAGCATGTACTGTTAGGAGTTTTTAAGAGAAAGAGCGAAGAAGGACAGTTGTTGGATATGATCGATAAGAATAGTGAGGATGTGCAATCGAACGGACCTCATGTGGTCGACATGATGAGGCTCGCCGCATGGTGCTTGCAAGTTAATTTCACAAAGAGGCCTTCCATGTCGACGGTCATCGAAGTCCTCGGAGGAGTGACCGAAATCCCATATCGTCTAGATTATAACTTCTCATATCCCACCTTGACGAATGTAAGTGCAAGCATTGGACAACAGGATGTTGTATCCAGCGCTACCGTTCCTGCGGCACCCTCTATTTTATCTGGTACTCGGTAATCCATCCCGACCATGTCATTTACTTTTGTTCCGTTGTAAAGCTGGTTCAGAGGAAACTAAGTTTTCACATGCCATTATATACTCTGTTTTCCTGACTGCACCTTTGATGTTGATGGACTGCATTACAGATAACAGTTTCCTGCTGTAAAATTCTTTGTAACCCCCTATTCATTCTCCAAAGATTGAAAATGCATTAGTTTAGGTCGATGAGGTTTGTACCGGTGAATTGCATGTCCCTACTAGCATAATAAAATGTATTTAACTTGAATCATGTACTACTACCAATGACCACCGTGGTTTTTGAATTTAAGAGCTGTATTGCAGAAATTATGAGAAAGAAATAGATCTTTGGAGGTTTACCATTCCGGGGAAGACAAAGTTAAGAAACGGTATGCCATTCCAATTCAATTTTTGAAATATCTACTTCGCGCTTTTATAAACTTTTCATATATTATACTTGAAACTTTTATGATTTAATAATCTTATGATCCTCCATCAGCTCTTGTGGTTGGATCTAGACATGGCCACGGTTCCGAACCGGACGGTTCCGGTTCGGAACAGGAACCGCCGCCACCGATTCCGGTTCCGAACCGGCCCGGTTTTTTTTTTTTTTTTAACTTTGGGAATTTTGATTTTCAAAATCAAATCAAATTTTTAAGTAATAAAAATTCAAGTAAAATTTTACAAAATTGTAATCAAACTTAGAGAAAAAAAAAAAGGGAGAGAGAAAGGGCTTGACTTAATGAATTATCATTAAGTGCCTACATATCTTCTTGGGGATAGAAGAATCAAAGCCCATATAGTTCTTTTACCTTTGATAACCCCATACTTACCTCATCGTCAATCGTCGCTTCCGGCGGTGGTTCCCGTCACGGTGCTCGCTCCATCATCGAAAAATTGGGCTTCTACGTTGCGATCCATCTCTTGTTGTCGATATTGAGCCTTCGTCCAATCATCGACACAAGCTTGAGCCTCCACAGACTGCAGAGATAATCTTGAACGGTGATCGTCCAAAATGTTGCCTCCAGCGCTAAAAGCTTGTTCAACCGCAACTGTTGAACAAGGAGTTGCTAAAACCTGTCTAGCGATGATAGAGAGAATTCGATATTGACTCGAATGCTCCTTCCACCACTCTAAAATTTGAAAATCTGTGCCACTTGCAAATGAGTTAGTCTCAAAGTTAGTGCTTAAATAGTGATCAAATTCGGAAATATCTGTGTGCCCCCTTTGTCTTTTTTGCCTACTCATTAGCATTCTATACCTTATACTCATTTTACCTCCGCTCTCGTTTTCTACGCGACTAAATTGAGAAGAAGATCCAATATCAGTGGCGTTATATCTATTATAATAATCATTATATAATGCTACTATTGAGTTGCTAACCATCCCTTTTAATAAATTAATATCTAAATCCATTTCTATATGAAGACATCCATAATACATAGTCAAAAAATCTTTTACGCCTTCTAATTTCGTACGTGGATCGAAAACAGAAGCAACCAAATAAATAAAAGGAATATGTTTATAATAAGTTAGCCATTTTGATTTCATTGCCTTAATAGTTGCACCTAATTGTTCATCGTCTTCATATTCTTCAAAAACACCAGCAATATTAACACACTCTATTATAAATAAATGAGTCGTAGGATAATAAACACCGGATAAAGTATAAGTTGCATCATTGAAAACTTTTAAACAATCTAAAATTTTGTGACAAATATTCCAATGTTGTGGTAATAACTCAAGTTGAGGAATATTAGTCGAAATAAATGCACATAATAAAACTTTATATTCAAAAGATTGATTAAGCAATTCGTACGTGGAATTCCAACGAGTTGGAACATCTCTTGAAAATCTTCTTGGCCTTTTTCCATTTTGTTTACAAAATCTACACCAATCTTTCATAATTTGGGGATGTCTCCATAAATATTGGATTGCGATTTTTATTGGGTCGAGAAAAACGTTAAGAGTTTGTAAACCTTATTGTACACTTAAGTTTAAAACATGGCAAGCACATCTAACATGAAAAAATTCTCCACCAAAAGTGGGTTTACAAAGTTTTTCCAAGTCTTCAATAGAAGCGGTATTTGCCGCGGCATTATCAAAACCAATAGAAAAAACTTTTTCAACCAAACAATATTCTTCTAAAACTTGTCTAATTAATCTATAAATATTAATTGCCGTATGTCTATCCTCAAAAACTCGAAATGCAATAATTCTTTTTTGAATATTCCAATCGTCATCTATCCAATGACACGTAATACCCATATAAGAATGAATTTGCCAAGGATCGGTCCAAATATCACTACCTATATGCACACGTCCATTATAATTCATAAAAAATATTTTTAATTCTTCTTTTCCTTTTTTATACAAATTAAAAATTTGGCGTTTAAGGGTATTTCTAGAAACGGGTTTTGCTTGTGGAGTGCATGCATTTTGTATAAAATTATTAAAACCAAATTTCTCACCAAAATTAAATGCTAAATGTTCTACGGCCGTAAATCTAGCTAATTCTTCTTTATAAACATTTTCGCTATAACGGAATAAAGGAGGAGCGTTAGTTTTGGCGTACCCGGAAATTTGTTGTTGATGAGTGTCGATCCCAGCTAGCGTTGGATGTTTTGACCTCAAATGCCGTTGAAATGTTCCATAGCCTTGACCACTTACGAATTTGTAATTTTTTCCACAATGTTTGCAAGTAAGTTGATATTTGTTTTCTTCAACGCGCGTCTTCGTGAAGTGCTCCCATATCGAAGAAACGGATGACCCCCTTCGTTCCATCGTTATTGACGCTTCTTCGGTGGGAGGATTCATGCTATCTTGTGTTGGAACGGGCTCCTCGACATTTGGAATATTGTCGATTTCAATTTCGTCGTCGTCGAAACCATAATATGCATAATCTTGAGGATTATGAGATTGAGGATAATTGGACGATCCCATCGGCGCCATCGGGCTCTTACCCCTCCCGCCACGGCTTCCACTTGCCATTTTTCGAGAATTTCCAACAACAAAGAAATGAAGAATTTCGAGAGAAATGAAAGTGGATCGAGTATCGCGACTTGAGAGAATTTGAGATTGAGAATTTGAGAATTTGAGAGAAGAAAATTGAGAGAAGTTGTGAATAAAATGAAGGGGGGAGGGGGGTATTTATAAGAAAATTTTTGATATTAAATTTAATTTTTAAAAAAAAAATAACAAAAAAATAAAATAAAAGGGGGGCAACGGCTAAATAGCCGTTGCCCCCCCCCCCCCCCCCCAACGGCTATTTAGCCGTTGGGTTCAACGGCTAGTAGCCGTTGGGCCCAGACGGCTGGGCCCAACGGCTACTAGCCGTTGGGCCGGCGGTTCCGAACCGCCGAACCGGCCGTACGGGCCGGTTCGGCGGTTTTTACGGGCCGGTCCCGGGCCGGAACCGGCCCGTGGCCATGTCTAGTTGGATCTCTTCAAATGCCCCTAACGAATCAGAGTTAGCAAACATGAATGCCTGAAAGCAGTTCTAATCTGCATTCGCCAATTTGAAGCATTGTACATCAGGAAATGAAGACACCCTAATTGCACTGCTCTGTTCACCAACTTTAGAAGCAGATCTGTGGGCAAATAGCCTTTCTGCCCCACCCCCAGTTTGCAGACAAAAAGAAGCATGGTTGTTTAGTAACATTGTAAGAGTTTCTTCATTAATATGGGGCTAAATTAATTATTATTATTGTAATTCTTAATTGGTTTAATAAAAAAAAGAAAAGTTTCCTAATTAATTTAATATGGGGCTAGATAGTGTGAGCCGAATTAAACTTTATGGATTATATAACTCTATAAATAGAGCTCTAATCATTTTATAAACCCTAATACTCACATAACCTCACAATAGAAATACTCGAAAACAAAATGCCCTATAATTATCTTGAATCACTGATCGGAGAAGTATATCACGTAGAATGAAGATACCTCGATAGCCACAGATTAAGAGCCCCTTAAGCAGATAAGAAAGAATCCAGATCCAATGATTGCTTATTTTTCGAGAGAATTCTACAAAGAGTTTTTTGGAGAGAGTTTCTCTAACGATAGATTGAACATCGTACGTTCTAAAGAGAGAATATACAATATACACTTCTTTGGAATTGGTAGTCAAATCACCCATTAGTGCGATCAATCAAGATTTGCATTTTTTTTTTTTGCCTCCCTCTATATGGTAACCGATACCACCACATATTAAAAGCAATTTTGGATTTGCTCTTTATGGGCGCAATTAATTCCAACATAAAAAGACAGACCTTGTTTAGTAACATCTGTCAGCCGGTTATATCATGGCGGGGAGATGAAAAGGTCTTGCACACCCGAGATGCATGCGAGGCCACTTCGTCTCGGTGCTTCGGATCCGTACAAGCCTTTTTCACATTCTTGCTTAACCTTTTTCCCGGATTCTAAATCTAGTGGCTTGTCACGTTTAGGGAGTGCGATTCTAACCTGTTCACATTTACAAGAGGGAGGACTAGTGAGTAAATGACAGTTCACACCATGTGATTCACGATCTTTTCCTGCTAAACATACATCCCAAAGAAGCTGGCAAAAAGGGAAGAGGACCCAGGTCGGAGAGTTCACCTGCTTTTGTCTGCTTAAATTTTGGACTTGGCTTTCTGAACTGGCAAAAGGTAGCGACACCCGCTGCAGCAAGAGGAGGATTCTCCGTTCCTCAGCTGAAGCAAATGCGTATGGACGACTAGCTGGCATGTGGGTCTCCAAAGTGAAGCTCAAAGAATCGTTTTTCCTACGTGTCGCTGACAAAGTATGAACATTCTCAGAAAAGGAAAAAAAGACGTTGGAAAACAAAATTCCCACAGCTCTGCAGCAGCAGCAGCAGCCATTCAGAGTATCGTTGAAACTCCATTCACTGGCATGACATTCTACTAACGCACGTGGATTACTCTCCCTGTGGCTGAAGCCCCTGCTGCAATTTTGTCCGATCAAAAACGAAAAGAGCTCCTGCTAAGTTGAACGCTGAGACGAGGGAAGTCACAAAATCCCCGTATGCGGTCCCAGCGACAGCGACCAGCGCCGGCTCGTGCGCGCGCCCTCCTCTTTTTTTTTTTTTTTTCCCAAGAAGAAATTATTTTGTGGAAAAGAATTGTCATGATGTTATTAGAATGATAATTCGTTAATGAAATAATTTTGTTGTCATGATGTATTGGATCAAACCCTGAGACGGGCGAGTGAGCAGTGGTTGGAGCTATAATATTGGCGACACGAGACACTAACAATATCACAATATCACAATTTTTCGATCACACAAAAATCATAATTATTAAAGACCAACCGCCACTTAGGTTACTCTAGCAACTTATATCGAAGGCGTTAGTTTAATTATAAGCATATCTTGCATTGGCCTGTATTAAATATAATTACATCCGATGTGGCAAATTGAAGGAAAACATTGGACTCTTCCAGCGACATTGTTATGTTGGTGCTTGTTAGGGGTGCGTATAGTTTTAGGGTAGAAGTGGAAACTGGAGAAACAATTTGATGGAAACGGGATAGGCTTCACGGTATGCAGGTTAAGTTTCAGATTTCCGAAAATTGGGGAATCGGTTCTCACGAGTAGATACCAAAAATATGGGACAAGTTTTTTTATTTTATTTTATGTTTTTCTTGGTTCCTATCTTGACACAATCTTGCAATATTCCATGGCGTCCAATGATGAGTGTGTAATCTAGAACCATCGGTTTGAATTTTCATTTTCGGCGATATCCATGGCGAATGCTTTTACTTTACTATTGATTCATATTTTTCAAGTGTTTAAAAATGAATTATGGTCAGTGCATTGTAGCAGCAAATGGTGATCATTAGATGTGATAATTTACAACAATCGTTCAATTAAAAATACACGTAAAACCTGTGACAAATAAGTTTTAGATTATAAGGTATACATGGTGGGCTCCAGGTTCAAAAAAATGAGAAATTGATTTCGACGGGTGAATACTATGTTCCAGCTAACCGCTCTCACACCGCGAGTGCTCATTTCATCTTCCAAACCTTCTTCCACTTTGCTTCAAATTGAAGGTCAAGTCCAATAATGCAACCAAGGCTCAATGAAGCATGATACCCGACAAGTACCATGTCCTCATCTTTTCTAACCATACATGCATACCAAATTGTGTCCATTTCTAATCTAATCAATCACCATTGAGATATGTCAATAAACAACCACACCCTTCGAAAACAATTCAACCAATGCATTTAATGCCAAGCACCGCCCTTCCAAACTTCTAAAAGCCAACATTAATAAGAAGTAGTGCTCACTGCATGACTGGGCCCATCAAATGGGTGATTGGGGTCGAAAATCGTCCAACCAAAATGGACTCATTTCCATACAATACAAATCTAGTGACATATTATTAAAACACTTTCATACTTAACCTAATTTAGGAAAATTCATATCCAATTTAAAGTGAGAGCATGGAATGAGCGAGCGCAAGGTCGAGTAAGGCGAGGGAAAAATGAAAAGAAAATCATAAAAGTGAGTTGAATTTAAGTAAACGTGAACACATTTTACACCCGTATCATTTTTGGATTTTTACCATTACAAACCTAGCTATGATCAATTTACTTAATATAACTGACACATAAAATACCGCGGCACATTAAATATGAGTTAAGAAATCTGTCCCATAACCACATGACAGGAGCATTTGGCCAGTGGAGATGTTTTGACAAAGAAGCCACACTTTGCAAATATTAGAAGTCTCTTTTGTCGAATGGACCTTCCACGAACTGAATGGTTTAAATCCTGCATTGGTGCGCAACATGGCCCGCCCCACTTGCCGGTTTCAAGTGGGACTTTTGGCATCTTGCAGCCTTGCATTTGAAGCTAAATGATTGCTTCTGGCTCGATTTCCCTTCCTCCTTTTTCTGTGGATGGCGCCATAAGGGTCAAACGTCAACCTCCCAATCTTGACAGGGCCTTTCAAAAGCCTTGTTCATCCCCAAACATTAGGAATTTAACCGAAATGTATCGTCAAGAAAATAATAAAATCAACGGGGATGATTGTTATTTCCGTTTCATTTTATTTACAATTACAGATTTCGAGGATTTTCCCCCACTCAAACACGAAGATGAAGATTGTGTAGTTCAAAATAAAGGGCAAACCGAAAAAGTGGGAATAAAAAATCAAGACAAAACGGGAGGAAGATCGAGGATGATCGGCCGGTGGCTATCTCACGGTGGACGCGACGGTGTGCGCCCAGGACCGGAGATGGTCCTTCATGGCTATCTCGTTCCGTGAAGCCGGCACCCTCCAGTTCACCAGCGGATCCTCGTACCTCTTCATCTGTCGACCCAAGCTGTCCCATGCTTCGGACAAGTAGGGCCTCGGGACCTTGACCTCGTCGTCGGCCTCCTTCTCTTGGGCTTCGGTTTCGTCGCCGTCGTCTCTCAATCCCAACCTCTGCAGCCCCGGGAGGATGGAGACCAGGTTCGAGTCGTCCCTGTCCTGCTCGGAGAACACGAACCCCAGATCCATGAAGCCCTTGAGCTCCTCGAACTCGAGCGCCGACAGGCTCTTGCTGCTCTTGCTCCTCTCCTCCTTCTTCTTCTTCTTCCTCCTCGTGTTCTCCGATTTCTTGTTTACCCTGTTTTGCGACGGCGACTCCTCTGTTTCTCCTTCGCTCTTGGTCGTCGGACGCTCGCCCTCCAAGTCCGACTCTTCCTTGCCGGAGAGGATGGTCTGGAGCTTCGGAGTGGCCGCGAGGAGGACCGAGTTCGGAGAGAAGGGGTCGGAGCCGAGGCCGAGGCGTAGGCCACCCGAGAACTGGTCACTCCTGGACCTGACGTGGAGCGTCGGCACGCGGGACAGCTTCGTCTCGAGAAGGAGAGACGGTCGTCCTCATCGTCGCCGTCGTGGCCTTCATGAGAGGACCTCGTTGCAGAGGAGGAGGAGGAAGGAGGAGGAGGCGGTGAGGCTGGTTTGTCTCTGAAGATGGCGGAGTGGAACCAGAACGAGTCGAAGAGATCGAGGACGTGCTCTGCAGACATGTGTTGCGTCGGCAGTAGAGAGAGAGAGAAACGAGAGCTCCTGAAGAAGATGAGAGAGAGAGAGAGAGAGAGAGAGAGAGAGAACTAGGTTAAGGAGATGTGGAGGAGAAAGAGAAGGGAGTTCGATATATATACGTGGTGGAATTACAGAGATGCCCCCGAGTTTGAGTTCATATTGCGTGTGGATTTGGAATCTTCGCCGGAGGCCACTCAGGCCAGCGTATGGAACGTTGTCGTTTTTTAAGGAAGTTCGAAGTCAAAGTCCATGGTCGTTTTCACTAGACTCTCGCGTTTCCTTTGACTGGTTTACGAGCTAACTAACATCTGCTATTAGTTTATACTTTATAGGATATATAACTCGTTCATTTCTAGACACCCCCCCCCAAAAAAAAAAAAAATCGTCATTTGAATTGTAGCACGTGTTCTGACAAATAAAAAGGTGGCTCAAGAGGGATGCAGAGAGAAGTAATATACTCTTTCGAGAGACTAATGGGTAAATATACACATTATTTAATCCTAATGAAAGATTAGATTATTTTGAAAATTGTTTATTCATAAGATGTTCCCACTAAAAGTTGGACATATGCCGTTTGTATCAAATAATTACTGCTCCAAAAATTTATAAATAAAAGCATCATTGTCCTCTCTCTCCCACCCTCCTCACCAAGCCAACAGCCTTAGGCCAGTACCTTGCTTGGAGCAAAATTATTCAAAAAAAATTCTAAATTTATTACAATTTTACTAATTTAATTTTAAACATTTTTCATATTGTTAGTTTAGTATATCCAACTAATTTTAGTTAAAAAATGGGTGACATGGGTGCTAGTCGTCTTTCGTAGCACGATTGATACTGAAATGGACAGTTTTTAATTTCTTTCCTTCTTTTTCTTTCTTTCGTTTTTCTTTAAAAAAAAATTTCTTTTCTTCCTTCTTTCCTCTACTTGCCATCCACTAGCTCGGTGACCTTTGCTAGCCTCAATCGAGGGAGGCCTGGGCTTGGGCAGGCAAGGGCAACCCTCGACCGATCTGGGGAAGGGCTACCCTCCCTAGCCCAGGCTAGGACGGCCTTCGCCCGAGGTTGATAGAGGGAAGAAGGGAAGAAAAAATAAAAAATAATAACAAAAGTAAAGGAAAACAGAAGAAAAGAAAAAATTAGAAAAATAGAAAAAATAAATAATTAATTAAAGATAGAAAAAAGATATTAACAAATTTGTTAAATTTTATCCACACCAATGTTGGTCGTGTTAAGTAGGCCTGCGCCTACGTCAATAATTTTCGACCAAAATTCGTCGAACGGATTCAATTGACAAAATGTAAAAAGATTTGAATTCAATTGACAAAGTAAAAAAAAAATTATGACCGAAATGGCAAAACTGCAATAGATTTAGGATTTTTTTGGACAATTTGCGACCTCTCCTAGAATTGTGTACTTGGTCACTTTTGATATCATCCACGGAGCCAAAAGCTCGTTCAGGCCAACGGATTAAGATTAGGACAACGATCCTATATTTCTAATTCATAAACCTTCTGGGATTATCCAAGAAGCGGAGCAGTCAATTTATCTAGAATTAGAGGATGTATAGAGAGTGTCCATTAACATCACGATCTTCTATTCATGTGATAGACATTTCGGTCGATTACTCCAAGATAATCTTAACATTGTAAACACCATTACGCAAAATAAATAAATAAAATAAAATCACCATCAATAGTTTTAATCAATAATAATCAGCATTGACGTTTACATTTTTTTTTCACCACGCTTGCCCATGGATGGTAATTAAGGCTGCTTATGAAAATTTCTCCAGCCGGTGGTACTTATAGTGATAATTAAATCCAACTTTTTTTTTTCTAATATTGAGTAAATAATATGGCATATTTGGTAACGACTCTGGTTCTCTGCTTTTGTTCCCCGAAATGGAAAAAGATGAGAAATATGTTTAGTAAAGAAAATGATATTAATTCTCAAATTATTTGATTCTAAATAGATTTGGAGCAAAACACGAATAAAAAAATGTTAACTCTTTATTTCAGAATCACTTTTGAGTCTCGACCCAAAAAAAAAAAAAAATGAATCCTCAGGGCCTACACTAAACCATCTAACTCCCCTCGCTCATACCGCCGCTCTTGTCGCTTGACTAGCTAGCTCCACCATCAGTCCACCATTGCCGACTTGGCCACTGAGAAAAAAGAAAAGAAAATACATTTTCAAAAATTTTATAAAACATCACTAGATTTGTATTGCATGAAAGTATTATAGCATCATTCTTTTTCTAATAAATTATAAGAAATAAATATACCATGAAATAATAGATGATTACAGCAGCACGAAATAAATAGGCTAATTGTGAACTATACATTATTTGTGTTCATCCTATTAGTGATGATATATAGGTTGACTTTATATTGGCAAGAAATAATTATTTGACTTATATAAAAAAAAATTTGGGAAGAGAAATTATTTTTGAGAACAAAAATTTTCTGCAGCTATTAAACGCATTTCTATTTCAGGAATAAAAAATTTTTGCAGTTACCAAGCGCGTTTTGATTCTCTAAAATTCGTTCATGAAACAATTAGAAAAAAATCAATCATGAACAAAATTGATTTTTTAGATCAGAATCCTTGGCTAAACGCACCTTTAACCTCACCAACCTAGCTAACTTCTGGAATTTACCAAAAAAGCACTAGACAAAATGTTGTGCGAGGTCTCCTCACGTCCCGGGGTATAACCATAATATCGGGTTCACGTCGAGGGTGTTATGGGGAAGAGGATTTAGCACCTCGAATATTCGAATGCACTTTTGATTAGCTGTACATAAGGACCCTACGTGGCCATGAGTAAAGTTGACGTTAATGCCCCCACCCAAAAAAAAAAAAGTTTAAGCACTATGCGCGGAGAAATTATTAGATTTGCGAAGCATATAAATTAAACTGATTTTTCTTCTTTTTTTCAAAAAATTTCACTATGTCGGGCGATCTAGAGTTGTCCGCCCACCTTCACCTTTTCTCTTTGTAAAAACAAAATGACTTCTTGTCCCAACCCCGCACTCTTCTAATTGGAAGAAGATAAAAAAAACCGTGTATCAAGAATGTATCTCGCCCTTCCACATAGTAATCAACAACATATCTCCATTTTTTTTGAAATCGAGAGATTTACCCCAAAAAAAAAATTCATAAACCTATCATAATTATACCAATTCAATTATAAATCTCTTTTTTTTTTGCCAATACAGTGCTAAACTTTTTTGCATTTATGTCAATTCAATCCATTTGATCAATTTCGACAGAAATCGCTGACGTGATAATTTTTAATATTATTTTAATATGTTTCGATTTTTCTTTTCTTTTCTTTTCTTTTCTATTTTCTTCTTCCTCCGTCCAGTCGCCGGAGAGAGGGCCAGTGACTCGCCACCTTAAGCGAAGTAGATACTTGCAATTTGGTTTTTTTTTTTTTTAATTTGAGGTTTTGTTTAGGGTATGGGAGCAATATTTGCAATGTAGAGGGTCATTGAGTCAGAAAAGGAAACAAAAAACAAAGAGAGAGAGAGAGACAGAGAGAGAGAGAATCCTTAACCCTATGATGCTTTGGCACCATTGAGATGAGAAGGATTGGAGAACTTGCGGGTAATTTTCATTTGATGCGTATTTTTCCCGTGATTTTTCTAGAGAGAGAGAGAGAGAGTTCACGTATCAAAACATAGATACAAAAATTGGAGGGGGTCATTTCTGTTCATTGAGAGCGACCTCGTCTCTATCCACAGGAAGGGCAGTTTTCGGGGAATCTGCTCAACGGGGTGCGCACGATGATTCTTGCACATACATACAGAACTACGTCGCGTTCCGATCGAATCGACATGATGATTGATGCTGATGACGACCTCCACTATTCATGCTGAAAATACCAACCTCCACTCTTCGAACATTGCGTTGTGAGCTATTGCTCAGTTGACTCTAGATTATTATCACGACCGTGATTATAAATAGGTTGGTATGAAGTTACCCGGAAGCTGGTACCTGTCGTGGTTCATTATGTTATACAGAATATTTGCACTAGAAGTCAATTTTGAGTTAACGGTTGATTAAATCACCCATGCCAACAGCACGCATCTCTCTCAAATAGACCTGATCAGTAAGCGCATGGTCCGACGGTCCACCCATGCCCTCTCATTTTACAGATGGGCTTGGCCAGTTTCCTTAGATTCATAAGTTCACGTCCGAGCAAGACCTTTGAAATTTTCGAGCTCGAGCACATGACAATCTAATCCCGACCAATGAGTAGATCTACTCTCTAGAATCCCATATTAGGATTTCAAATATGATTAGCACATGATGTGAATACACTTACCAACAGATCGAATCTCGGTATGTACCACGCAAAAGGTTTGACATGCAAAGCACAACTTCACCGTTTGGTAGAAACCTAACGGAAAAATTCCATCTCAAGAGCACTTCAAGTTCAAGGCATTGTGATGTGCAGCATCATTCTCGGGGTGGACCATGAGCAGGATCTTTCAAGACGAGAGGGGCACATAAAATCAGGTGGTGGTGAGGAGTCAAGTCATTAAAGTGCGACAGCCAACAAAGGCTTTTTTTAACACATTTCATGTTTGGTAATGTAGCGTTAGGTACATGATCGATGATAATGTCCCTCAACTCTAGCACGTTTCCACCATACCAAAAATAATGATTAACTGTGGCATGCTTAACATGTGATGGAGACAAACGACCCCTCAACCAAATTATAGATCAAGCGCCCATCAATGCAGATGAATTTTCTCACATTGCTTTCATACAGTCCGTCCCCACGATTGAAATTGAGCAAGATCGGATAACAACGGGGAAGATATCTTTTCTTTTATCTTTTTCTATTTAAGAAGAAAAGGGGGAGATTAGGACAAAAGCATCCTATTCAGAGTTTCATCGGAACATCATGCAAATCCTATGAACTGGTTTACTTCAGGATTTTGACTCTTTGGCATGTGTACGTAGCCCCGATCAAGAACAATTTGTACCGAAACAATTGCATAAAACTAAGTAACCTCTAGTAATCAATGAGTTGCAAATCCTTGACACATCCTATCTTTAGTTGCATATCAACTGCACGTGTTAACTGAGTTGTTACATGAATTAGTCATATTCAATAAATAGATCATAAATTTGTTCAACCATAATATGAATGTTAAATGGATGATAAATGAGTCATAAATAGATACACAACTTATTTAGATCCAATCCATCTCTATTACTCTCTTTTCATTCTCTCTCGCCCTCACTCACTCACTCACTCCGCACTCTCACCTCAATCGGGGTATGTGTTTTCGTAAATTAGATTAAATATAAAAGTATTTTAGCAACATGGATTAGGTCGATTGGGTATGGATTGGATCGTGTATGAGTCACTAGATTTGTATCGTAATAAATAGGTCAAGTGTGTCCATTTAAGTTAGACCATTTATGACTCGACTCAAGCCATATGTTTGACGAGTCTCTAATATTAACAAAGGAAAAGCCTATTTACAGAGCTTTTCAAATTCCAAAGTTTAAAAAAAAATTGGAATTTTTCTTGCGCAGACAAATCTTCTAAGGCTCTCATTTCGTTACTCAGAAATGGGCATTGATTGTCTAAGCCTCGTATATGGTTTTGCATGTGAAGGTACAAAACATAAAAACGCATATATATGAATATCTGTGACCTATATTCAACTAGCAAGGCCGTATTTCAATAAATTCTAAACGACCCTTCATTGAATGAGTGCCGTGAACAATCTGAAACCGAGAGTGTCTTATCACGATTGTCCGTCTAAAAGATGAAACAGTGTCATTGAAGGCGAGTGTCACCTAAATTTAGTGAGAAGATATTATTTCCCTATGAAGCACGGACATGCCGATAGGACCGACACCGTAAAGCGTCCGACACGTGGTCAACGCGTGTCAGATATCCGACACATGGTCACGAGTCGGTGAGGTCGGCCATGACCCAGCTCTTCATCGCCCCCACCCCGGCCCCCCGACAGCTGCTATGGTGGTGTTGGGGTCAGATCTCGCCGGGGACAGCGCGGATCTGGAGGGCAGAGATGGGGGGAGGAGGGCGTCTGGGGCCATGAGAGAGACGAGGGAGAGAGAGCGAGAGAGATGAGGAGGAAAAGACAAAAGAAGAAGGGAAATCAAGGGTTGACGCCGAAGAATTGGCCGATCCGGGACACTGGTTTGCTCTTGATCCTGCTTTCGGTTTTAAGTGCATCTATCATTCATTCAAGCAACGAGACGACATGTATGGCCTTCATCTTCTTCATGCGATGGATAGTATTGGGATCAATTATAGCAAATGAGGATGACTAAATTCGATGGTCATTATATTGCAAATAAAACAAATCGCTATAGTGAGATTGACATGCAAAATCTAAATGCTTTGCGTCACATTTTATAGATGTTAAGAGTATTTACCATCACTTATATATTGGCTATTTACATATGCGTGGTCTTCCTCCTCTTATTGGCCCTTTTTTTTCCCCAAAAAGAGCAGCCTAAATTTTCGAAATAGCTCCTAAGAGGTGTGGGCAGGCTAGGTGGAAATAGACACTGGCGTGGCTGACATTGCTATATCGAAGAAAGACTTGACGAGACTCGATGCACATGTTTTCATATAACAAGAGCTTCGATACTAAGTTAGAAAATCCAACCTAATAGATTAAAGCAACAAGTTGAGGGTGATTCAATGTGTATATAGGGTAAGGCAATGTAGGATTTACTCGCTACAGAAGTTCTCCATCCAAGGCCTATAAAACCAATATCCTCTGTTAATGGTCTTGAATTCTTGATGTACTCGCTACAAAAGTTCATCCTCTTCCAAACGAAGTGGTTGAATTAATAGCGGATGAGCGGATGCAAGACCCGGTAGTCCTATTCCTTACCCTATCGGCACAAATGATCCTTATATATGGATCGATCAATTGCACCTTCATGTCTTTATGCGGTGAATGAGATTTCGCATGGTATTTCATGAGTCAGAGTTCTATTCATTCGAGTCAGTTTACATTAAATGCTATGCATTTCACCAACTTTGACAAGGAAAAAAGGAAAAAGATTTCGACATTCAATCTTATCGTGACATTGGGTTTTTGTCCCTCCTCAAATGGAAGGTCTTACGACTATGAAATTAATTACTTAATTACTTGTCCAAAAAATCAGAAGCGTCATGTGGTGATCAGACCCAATATAACGTTAGGGGCGTAGAGATGGAACCACGGGCCTCAACTCTATTCCTCGTCTGCCTATTTGAATCCAATCTAAACAATTGGACTGGACTCACATCCATCCATGTGATCGAAGCCGAAAACCAGTGTTTGTCGCTGAAAGAGGGTCTCCAAATCCACATCATCTTAAAGTTTCTTTTCTACGATTAAGTGAGAATCTTGTACCTCACTTTTAAAATGACAAAGTTTATGTCCCGATCGGACCTAATATAGTAATATGTTGCCTAGGCCCGCTCATAATACATAGATCAAATGTTAGGGTTAGACTGGATTTGGATCAAAGTTATGCTAGCCAGACAGCCTTAATGAAGGGTCGATGCCCAAACTCGGCCATCGCAAGATCTTCTGCGGTATATCGAGATAACTTTCTTATATCTTAATACATCTCGTTGTAATCTCATACAAAGCATCGTAATATCCTACACGACCACTTAAAAACTTTAAAGGGAAAATGATCAAGATAGCCATAAACATATTACAAATGTGTCAATTTAGTCCAAATCTTTTTTTGGGGCTAATTGGATCCTAAACCTTTTACATTGTGTCAATTCAATCCTTTTGAGTGGTCAACGTTGATGTGGATAAATTTTTAATATTTTTTAGCTTTTCAATATTTTTTCTTTTTCTTTTTCTTTTGTCTTTTTCTTTTTTGTTATTTTCTTCCCAATGGCCGACGAGTTACGGCCGGCCACAGTCGCCAGAGCTCTTCAGCACTGGTCAAGGGCTACAAAGGTGGCCTTACCCACGGCTGGTGAGGCCATGGCCGCCTTCACATGTAGCTGTGCCACGCGATGGTCTAAGTTCATGAGGTGTGGCCATGGGCGAGACCGTCTAGCTCAGATCTAGGCGAGGCCAACCTCGCTAGCCACGAGCAAGGCTACCTTTGCTTGTCACTAGCAAACTCCAGCGTCGCTGGCACAGCTTTCTGTCCGTAGTGGGTTACAAAAGCAAAAAAGTAGGAAGGAAAAGAAAATATAAATAATATAATATATAAAATTTGTCCATATCAGTGTAGGCCAGTCAAAAGAATTAAATTGGCACAAATACAAAGCATTTAGTACTCGATTGACCAAAAAAAAAGTTTAGATTTTGAATCAGTACAATTACAATAGGTTCTGAAATTTTTGGTAATTTTTCCAATTTTAAACTAGGTGAGATTTAGTTAGGTACTATTGAACAGTTACTATGGAACAGGAACGCCATAGATTTTGCCCTTACATTGCCAGTTCTACGATATATGCTGGTTAAAGAGAAGCCCGCTCCTTTTTTATGGTTATATTAGGGAAACCAGACGATGGGTAACCCCCGGACGGGCATGGCAGAGTCAGGAGCTTTTTTTTTTTTTTGGAGGGTAAGATATATATTAGCTTTTCAAAAATGTGCGATTACAAGAAAAGCTCGAGACATAAAAACCTCGTACCAAGCATGACAACAAGGGATGTCACAAATGGTGCAAAGGTGTAACGGTAAAAGAATGAAAAAAAAAATGACTGGTCTCTTTTTCTTTGCTAGCATTACCATATTATTAAATCACTAATCCTTAATTAATCATTAAACTAAGTCTCAATCTGCTACGGAAACACGGTTTCAGTCGACTAAATTAACCCGCAATCTTCCCAAGAAAAAAAGCCTAATAATCTCAAGCCATCAATGTAATGCCAAAGCCCTTGAGCTCCTCGAACTCGAGCTACGACAGGCTCTGATCGACGGCTTTAATCGACGAATTGTCCCTGTCCTGCTCGGAGAACACGAACCCCAGATCCATGAAGCCCTTGAGCTCCTCGAACTCGAGCTCCGACGGGCTCTTGCTGCTTTTGCTCCTCTCCTCCTCCTTCTTCTTCCTCCTCATGTTCTCCGATTTCTTGTTTCCCCAGTTTCGCGACGGTGACGCCTCTGTTTTGCCTTCGCTCTTGGTCGTCGAGAGCTCGCACTCAAAGTCCAAGACTTGCTTGCCGGAAAGGACGGTCTGGAGCTTCGGAGAGACCGCGAGGAGGACCGAGTTCACAGAGAAGGGATTGGAGCCGAGGCCTAGGCAGCGCGAGAACTGGTCGCTCCTGGACCTGACGTGGAGGGTCGCCATCCGGGACAGCTTCATCTCGAGAAGGAGACGGTCGTCCTCCTCGTCGTCGCGGTCTTCATGAGAGGACCTCGTTGCAGAGGAGGGGAAGGAGGAGGAGGAGGAGGTGGCGAGGCTGGTTTGTCGCTGAAGATGGCGGAGTGGAACCAAACCGTGTCGAAGAGCTGGAGGACGTGTTCTGCAGACATGTGTTGCGTCGGCAATAGAGAGAGAGAGACAGAGAGAGACAGAGACAGAGACAGAGACAGAGACAGAGAGAGACAGAGACCTGAAGAAAGAAGAAAGAGGAAGAACTGGATTAAAGGACATGAGGGGGAGAAGCAGAGGGGGTTCGGTATTTATAGTTTTGAGTTCATAATGCGTGGGCGAATCTTCTCCAGAGGCAAGCATGTGAACGTTGTCGTTTTTTAAGGAAGTTCGAAGTAAAAAGTCCACGGTCGTTTTCACTACACTCGCGCGTTTCGTATCGTTTGACTGGTTTACGCGCTCACTGACATCTGCCGGTAGTTTATACATCATAATTTGTCGCACGTGAGGGATGCAAAGAGAAATAGTATACTCCTTCGAGAGACTGATGGGTAAATATACACATTATTTAATCTTCATGAAAGATTAGGTTATTTTGAAAATTGTTTATTCATGCGATGTTCGAAATAAAAGTTGGACATTTGCCGTTTGTATCAAATAATTACTTGCTCCAGAAAATTTATAATAAAAACGTCAATGTCCTCCCTCTCCAACCGTCTTTCCTAAGCCAACAGCCTTGGCCCAGTACCTTGCCTGGGGGAGAATTATTCAAAAAATCTAAACTTATTGCAATTTTGCCAATTCGGTCATAAACCTGTTGATTTTACAATTGAGTCTTAAAGATTTTTCACGTTTTGTCAATTGAGTATATCCAACTCATTTTAGTTGAAAATTATTGACATGAACGCCAGCTGTCTTTTGTGGCATGGCTGGCACTCACGTGGATAGTTTTTAATTTTTTTTTCCTTTTCCTTTTTTATTTTTTCCTTAAAAAAATTCTTTTTCTTTTTTGCTTTTCTTCATTTCTTCCCTCCACCGACCATCCACTAGCTTGGCGACCTCTGCCGACCTTAGGCAAGGGAGGGCCAAGCTTGGGCTGGAGAGGGCAACCCTCATGGCGAAGGGCTTTCCTTATTGGCCTAGGCTAGGGTAGCCTTCACCTAAGACCAACAAAGGGAAGAAGGGAAGAAAAAAAAAGTAAAGGAAAATAGAAGAAAAAATAGAAAAAATATATAATAAAAATAATAAAATATAGACAAAAAATATTAAATATTGTTAGATTTTTTTTTTCGATGCTAGAGTTGGTCATGCCACGTAGGTTGGCATCTACGTCAATGAGTTTCGGCCAAAATTGGCCGGATGGACTCTATTGACAAAATGTGAGAAGATTTAGGATTCAATTGACAAAATAAGAATGTTTATAGCTGAATTGTGAAAACTACAATTGGTTTAGGAAACCCTAGGGAAGAACACTTTGGAAAGCTCTCATTTTATTCCCTTGACCCCCCCCCCCCCAAAAAAAAAAAACAAGCAAACCCTAGGGAAGAATGCTCAACCACCCCGCTCCCCTTGCTTGTTCGCGGCTCTCGTCACTTGACAAGCCAGCTCCACCACCGTCACCATTTGCCGACCACCATCTTTGGCCACAAGAGAAAAAAGAAAAGAAAATATAAAATAAAATATGATTTTTTAAAAAAATTCACTAGATTTGTAGTGTATGAAAATATTATAGCATTATTATTTTTCTTAACAAATTATACAAAACAAATATTTCATAAAATAATAGATTAAATAAATAGGCTAATTATGAATTATGCATTATTTTTATTAATTTTATTAGTGATGCTATATATGTTGAATTTATAGTGACAACATGTAATTATTTGACTTAAATGAAAAAATTTGAGAAGAGAAATTGTTCCCAAAAATAGAAATTTTGTGCAATATAGGTTGAATTATGCATTATTTGTATATATTTATTAGTGATGCTATATAGGTTGAATTTATAGTGACAATATGTAATTATTTGACTTAAATGAAAAGAAAATTTGAGAGAAGAGAAATTGTTCCTGAAAATAGAAATTTTACACAATATAGGTTGAATCTTGCATTATTTGTATATATTTATTAGTGATGCCATATAAATTTGAATTTATAGCGGCAAGATGTAATTATTTGACTTAAATGAAAAAAAAATTGAGAAGAGAAATTAGTTTCAAGAATAGAAATTTTGTGCAATTACCAAAATGCATTTATATTTCAAGAACAAAAATTTTGTGTAGTTACCAAATGCATTATGATTCTCTAAAACTCATTCAAAAAGAACATTAAAAATTGTCGAAATAGCTTCATAAGAGGTGTGGGCTGGCAAGGTGGAAATAGATACTGGCGCGACTGGTGTTGCTATTATGGAGAAAGACTTGATGAGACTCAATGGACGCGTTACCAGACAACGAAAGCTACGACACTAAGTTAGAAAATTCAACCTAACACTTTAAAGTAATAAGTCGAGGCCGACTCGACGTGTGTATAGGGTAAGGCAATGTGGGATATACCGACAGTCTCTCTTACATCCAAGTCAGATTAGGAACGACACATTAAATTTGATGAACGGAGAGCCATACACGTGGAATAAATTTGGTATCAAAATATGGTCCTGCCCTATTTATTCCACGTGTGCGGGCCCCTCGTGGTTCATACGTGCGTCTAAGTTTAAGCGGGTGAAATTCTGGCGATAATTCATTTATAAAGGGCTAGTTCCCCATCCAAGGTCAAATTCTTGATACATTCGCTACAAAAGCTCATCTTCTTCCAAACGAAGTGGTTGAATTAATAGTAGTGAAGCGGATGCTTGTGTCGATGTGTATCGATCAAGAGTTGCACTTTCATGTATTTATACGGTGAAATTGGATCGATACACATCGACACAAGCATCCGCTCATACTATTATTCAACCACTTCGTTTGGAAGAAGATGAGCTTTTGTAGCGAATGTATCAAGAATTTGACCTTGGATGGGGAACTAGCCCTTTATAAATGAATTATCGCCAGAATTTCACCCGCTTAAACTTAGACGCACGTATGAATCCACGAGGGGCCGCACACGTGGAATAAATAGGGCAGGACCATATTTTGATACCAAATTTATTCCACGTGTATGGCTCTCCGTTCATCAAATTTAATGTGTCGTTCCTAATCTGACTTGGATGTAAGAGAGACTGTCGGTATATCCCACATTGCCTTACCCTATACACACGTCGAGTCGGCCTCGACTTATTACTTTAAAGTGTTAGGTTGAATTTTCTAACTTAGTGTCGTAGCTTTCGTTGTCTGGTAACGCGTCCATTGAGTCTCATCAAGTCTTTCTCCATAATAGTAACACCAGTCGCGCCAGTATCTATTTCCACCTTGCCAGCCCACACCTCTTATGAAGCTATTTCGACAATTTTTAATGTTCTTTTTGAATGAGTTTTAGAGAATCATAATGCATTTGGTAACTACACAAAATTTTTGTTCTTGAAATATAAATGCATTTTGGTAATTGCACAAAATTTCTATTCTTGAAACTAATTTCTCTTCTCAATTTTTTTTTCATTTAAGTCAAATAATTACATCTTGCCGCTATAAATTCAAATTTATATGGCATCACTAATAAAATATACAAATAATGCAAGATTCAACCTATATTGTGTAAAATTTCTATTTTCAGGAACAATTTCTCTTCTCAAATTTTCTTTTCATTTAAGTCAAATAATTACATATTGTCACTATAAATTCAACCTATATAGCATCACTAATAAAATATATACAAATAATGCATAATTCAACCTATATTGCACAAAATTTCTATTTTTGGGAACAATTTCTCTTCTCAAATTTTTTCATTTAAGTCAAATAATTACGTGTTGTCACTATAAATTCAACATATATAGCATCACTAATAAAATTAATAGAAATAATGCATAATTCATAATTAGCCTATTTTTTTTTTACTGTTGTAATAAACTATTATTTTATGAAATATTTGTTTCATATAATTTGTCAAGAAAAATAATAATGCTATAATACTTTCATACACTACAAATCTAGTGAATTTTTTTAAAAAAATCATATTTTATTTTATATTTTCTTTTCTTTTTTCTCCGGTGGCCAAAGATGGTGGTTGGCGAGCGGTGACAGTGGTGGAGTTGGCTTGTCAAGTGACGAGAGCTGCGAACAAGCAAGGGGAGCAGGGTGGTTGAGCATTCTTCCTGGGGTTTCCTTTTTTTTTTGTTGGGGGGGGAGGCTCGAGGGAATAAAATGAGAGCTTTCCAAAGCGTTCTTCCCTAGGCTTTCCTAAACCAATTGCAGTTTTCACAGTTCAACCATAAAACTATTTTATTTTGTCAATTGAATCCTAAATCTTCTCGCATTTTGTCAAGTGAGTTAATCCGGCCAATTTTGGCCGAAACTCATTGACGTAGATGCTAACCTACGTGGCATGACCAACTCTAGCATGGAAAAAAAAAATCTAACAATATGTTAATATTTTTTTCTATATTTTATTTTTTTATTATATATATTTTCTATTTTTTCTTCTATTTTCCTTTACTTTTTTTTTTCTTCCCTCCTTCCCTTTGTCGGTCTTAGGTGAAGGCCACCCTAGCCTAGGCCAATAAGGAAAGCCCTTCGCCAGATCTGGTGAGGGTTGCCCTCTCTAGTCCAAGCTGGGCCTCCCTTGCCTGAGGTCGGCAGAGGTCGCCAAGCTAGTGGATGGTCGGTGGAGGGAAGAAATGAAGAAAAGCAAAAAAATAAAAAGAATTTTTTAAGGAAAAAATAAAAAAGGAAAAGGAAAAAAAAATTAAAAACTATCCACGTGAGTGTCAATCATGCCACAAAAGACAGCTGGCGTTCATGTCAATAATTTTCAAGCTAAAATTAGTTAGATATACTCAATTGACAAAACGTGAAAAATCTTTAGGACCAAATTGTAAAATCAACAGGTTTATGACTGAATTGGCAAAATTGCAATAAGTTTAGATTTTTTGAATAATTCTCCCCCAGGCAAGGTACTGGGCCAAGGCTGTTGGCTTAGGAAAGAGGGTTGGAGAGGGAGGACATTCACGTTTTTATTATAAATTTTCTGGAGCAAGTAATTATTTGATACAAACGGCAAATGTCCAACTTTTATTTCGAACATCGCATGAATAAACAATTTTCAAAATAACCTAATCTTTCATGAGGATTAAATAATGTGTATATTTACCCATCAGTCTCTCGAAGGAGTGTACTATTTCTCTTTGCATCCCTCACGTGCCACAAATTGATGTATAAACTACTGGCAGATGTCAGTGAGCGCGTAAACCAGTCAAACGAAACGAAACGCGAGAGTGTAGTGAAAACGACCGTGGACTTTTTACTTCGAACTTCCTTGAAAAACGACAACGTTCACATGCTTGCCTCCGGAGAAGATTCCCACGCAATATGAACTCAAAACTATAAATACCGAACCCCCTTCGGCTTCTCCCCCTCATGTCCTTAATCCAGTTCTTCCCCTTTCTTCTTTCTTCAGGAGCTCTCGTTCTCTGTCTCTGTCTCTGTCTCTGTCTCTCTCTCTACTGCCGACGCAACACATGTCTGCAGAACACGTCCTCCAGCTCTTCGACACGGTTTGGTTCCACTCCGCCATCTTCAGCGACAAACCAGCCTCGCCACCTCCTCCTCCTCCTCCTTCCCCCACCTCTGCAACGAGGTCCTCTCATGAAGACCGCGACGACGAGGAGGACGACCGTCTCCTTCTTGAGATGAAGCTGTCCCGGATGGCGACCCTCCACGTCAGGTCCAGGAGCGACCAGTTCTCGCGCTGCCTAGGCCTCGGCTCCAATCCCTTCTCTCGAACTCGGTCCTCCTCGCGGTCTCTCCGAAGCTCCAGACCGTCCTTTCCGGCAAGCAAGTCTTGGACTTTGAGTGCGAGCTCTCGACGACCAAGAGCGAAGGCAAAACAGAGGCGTCACCATCGCGAAACTGGGGAAACAAGAAATCGGAGAACATGAGGAGGAAGAAGAAGGAGGAGGAGAGGAGCAAAAGCAGCAAGAGCCCGTCGGAGCTCCAGTTCGAGGAGCTCAAGGGCTTCATGGATCTGGGGTTCGTGTTCTCCGAGCGGGACAGGGACAACTCGTCGATTAAAGCCGTCGATCAGAGCCTGTCGTAGCTCGAGTTCGAGGAGCTCAAGGGCTTTGGCATTACATTGATGGCTTGAGATTATTAGGCTTTTTTTCTTGGGAAGATTGCGGGTTAATTTAGTCGATTGAAACCGTGTTTCCGTAGCAGATTGAGACTTAGTTTAATGATTAATTAAGGATTAGTGATTTAATAATATGGTAATGCTAGCAAAGAAAAAGAGACCAGTCATTCTTTTTCGTTCTTTTGCCGTTACACCTTTGCACCATTTGTGACATCCCTTGTTGTCATGCTTGGTACGAGGTTTTTATGTCTCAGCTTTCCTTGTAATCGCACATTTTTGAAAAGCTAATATATATCTTACCCTCCTCCAAAAAAAAAAAAGCTCCTGACCTTGCCATGCCCGTCCGGGGGTTACCCATCGTCTGGTTTCCCTAATATAACCATAAAAAAGGAGCGGGCTTCTCTTTAACCAGCATATATCGTAGAACTGGCAATGTAAGGGTGAAATCTATGGCGTTCCTGTTCCATAGTAACTGTTCAATAGTACCTAACTAAATCTCACTTAGTTTAAAATTGGAAAAATTACCAAAAAATTTCAGAACTTATTGTAATTGTACCATTCAAAATCTAAACTTTTTTTTTGGTCAATCGAGTACTAAGTACTTTGTATTTGTGCCAATTTAATTCTTTTGATGGCCTACACTGATATGGACAAATTTTATATTTTATATTTATTTTCTTTTCTTTTCCTTCCTACTTTTTTGCTTTTGTAACCCACTACGGATGGCAAGCTGTGCCAGCGACGCTGGAGTTTGCTAGTGACAAGCAAAGGTAGCCTTGCTCGTGGCTGGCGAGGTTGGCCTCGCCTAGATCTGAGCTAGACGGTCTCGCCCGTGGCCACACCTCATGAACCCAGACCATCGCGTGGCACGGCTACATGTGAAGGCGACCATGGCCTTACCAGCCATGGGCGAGGCCACCTTTGTAGCCCTTGCCCAGTGGCCGAAGAGCTCTGGCGACTGTGGCCGGCCGTAACTCGTCGGCCATTGGGAAGAAAATAACAAAAAAGAAAAAGACAAAAAAAAAAGAAAAGAAAAAGAAAAAGAATATTAAAAGCTAAAAAATATTAAAAATTTATCCACGTCAACGTTGACCACCCAAAAGGATTGAATTGATACAATGTAAAAGGTTTAGGATTCAATTAGCCCCAAAAAAGATTTGGACTAAATTGACACATTTGTAATATGTTTATGGCTATCTTGATCATTTTCCATTTAAAGTTTTTAAGTGGTCGTGTAGCATATTACGATGCTTTGTATGAGAATTACAACGAGATGTATTAGGATATAAGAAAGTTATCTCGATATACCGCAGAAGATCTTGCGATGGCCGAGTTTGGGCATCGACCCTTCATTTAAGGCTGTCTGGCTAGCATAACTTTGATCCAAATCCAGTCTAACCCTAACATTTGATCTATGTATTATGAGCGGGCCTAGGCAACATATTACTATATTAGGTCCGATCGGGACATAAACCTTGTCATTTTAAAAGTGAGGTACAAGATTCTCACTTAATCGTAGAAAAGAAACTTTAAGATGATGTGGATTTGGAGACCCTCTTTCAGCGACAAACACTGGTTTTGGCTTCGATCACATGGATGGATGTGAGTCCAGTCCAATTGTTTAGATTGGATTCAAATAGGCAGACGAGGAGTAGAGTTGAGGCCCGTGGTTCCATCTCGACGCCCCTAACGTTATATTGGGTCTGATCACCACATGACGCTTCCGATTTTTTGGACAAGTAATTAAGTAATTAATTTCATAGTCGTAAGACCTTCCATTTGAGGAGGGACAAAAACCCAATGTCACGATAAGATCAAATGTCGAAATCTTCTTCCTTTTTTCCTTGTCAAAGTTGGTGAAATGCATAGCATTTAATGTAAACTGACTCGAATGAATAGAACTCTGACTCATGAAATACCATGCGAAATCTCATTCACCGCATAAAGACATGAAGGTGCAATTGATCGATCCATATTTAAGGATCATTTGTGCCGATAGGGTAAGGAATAGGACTACCGGGTCTTGCATCCGCTCATCCGCTATTAATTCAACCACTTCGTTTGGAAGAGGATGAACTTTTGTAGCGAGTACATCAAGAATTCAAGACCATTAACAGAGGATATTGGTTTTATAGGCCTTGGATGGAGAACTTCTGTAGCGAGTAAATCCTACATTGCCTTACCCTATATACACATTGAATCACCCTCAACTTGTTGCTTTAATCTATTAGGTTGGATTTTCTAACTTAGTATCGAAGCTCTTGTTATATGAAAACATGTGCATCGAGTCTCGTCAAGTCTTTCTTCGATATAGCAATGTCAGCCACGCCAGTGTCTATTTCCACCTAGCCTGCCCACACCTCTTAGGAGCTATTTCGAAAATTTAGGCTGCTCTTTTTGGGGAAAAAAAAGGGCCAATAAGAGGAGGAAGACCACGCATATGTAAATAGCCAATATATAAGTGATGGTAAATACTCTTAACATCTATAAAATGTGACGCAAAGCATTTAGATTTTGCATGTCAATCTCACTATAGCGATTTGTTTTATTTGCAATATAATGACCATCGAATTTAGTCATCCTCATTTGCTATAATTGATCCCAATACTATCCATCGCATGAAGAAGATGAAGGCCATACATGTCGTCTCGTTGCTTGAATGAATGATAGATGCACTTAAAACCGAAAGCAGGATCAAGAGCAAACCAGTGTCCCGGATCGGCCAATTCTTCGGCGTCAACCCTTGATTTCCCCTTCTTCTTTTGTCTTTTCCTCCTCATCTCTCTCGCTCTCTCTCCCTCGTCTCTCTCATGGCCCCATACGCCCTCCTCCCCCCCCCCCCCCCCCCCCCCCATCTCTGCCCTCCAGATCCGCGCTGTCCCCGGCGAGATCTGACCCCAACACCACCATAGCAGCTGTCCGGGGGTGTGGGTGGGGGGTGATGAAGAGCTGGGTCATGGCCGACCTCACCGACTCGTGACCATGTGTCGGATATCTGACACGCGTTGACCACGTGTCGGACGCTTTACGGTGTCGGTCCTATCGGCATGTCCGTGCTTCATAGGGAAATAATATCTTCTCACTAAATTTAGGTGAACTCGCCTTCAATGACACTGTTTCATCTTTTAGACGGACCAATCGTGATAAGACACTCTCGGTTTCAGATTGTTCACGGCACTCATTCAATGAAGGGTCGTTTAGAATTTATTGAAATACGGCCTTGCTAGTTGAATATAGGTCACAGATATTCATATATATGCGTTTTTATGTTTTGTACCTTCACATGCAAAACCATATACGAGGCTTAGACAATCAATGCCCATTTCTGAGTAACGAAATGAGAGCCTTAGAAGATTTGTCTGCGCAAGAAAAATTCAAATTTTTTTTTTAAACTTTGGAATTTGAAAAGCTCAGTAAATAGGCTTTTCCTTTGTTAATATTAGAGACTCGTCAAACATATGGCTTGAGTCGAGTCATAAATGGTCTAACTTAAATGGACACACTTGACCTATTTATTACGATGCAAATCTAGTGACTCATACACGATCCAATCCATACCCAATCGACCTAATCCATGTTGCTAAAATACTTTCATATTTAATCTAATTTACGAAAACACATACCCAGATTGAGGTGAGAGTGCGGAGGAGTGAGTGAGTGAGGAAGAGAGAATGAAAAGAGAGTAATAGAGATGGGTTGGATCTAAATAAGTTGTGTATCTATTTATGATTCATTTATCATCCATTTAACATTCATATTATGGTTGAACAAATTTATGATCTATTTATTGAATATGACTAATTCATGTAACAACTCAGTTAACACGTGCAGTTGATATGCAACTAAAGATAGGATGTGTCAAGGATTTGCAACTCATTGATTACTAGAGGTTACTTAGTTTTATGCAATTGTTTCGGTACAAATTGTTCTTGATCGGGGCTACGTACACATGCCAAAAGTCAAAATCCTGAAGTAAACCAGTTCATAGGATTTGCATGATGTTCCGATGAAACTCTGAATAGGATGCTTTTGTCCTAATCTCCCCCTTTTCTTCTTAAATATAAAAGATAAAAGAAAAGATATCTTCCCCGTTGTTATCCGATCTTGCTCAATTTCAATCGTGGGGACGGACTGTATGAAAGCAATGTGAGAAAATTCATCTGCATTGATGGGCGCTTGATCTATAATTTGGTTGAGGGGTCGTTTGTCTCCATCACATGTTAAGCATGCCACAGTTAATCATTATTTTTGGTATGGTGGAAACGTGCTAGAGTTGAGGGACATTATCATCGATCATGTACCTAACGCTACATTACCAAACATGAAATGTGTTTAAAAAAGCTTTTGTTGGCTGTCGCACTTTAATGACTTGACTCCTCACCACCACCTGATTTTATGTGCCCCTCTCGTCTTGAAAGATCCTGCTCATGGTCCACCCCGAGAATGATGATGCTGCACATCACAATGCCTTGAACTTGAAGTGCTCTTGAGATGGAATTTTTCCGTTAGGTTTCTACCAAACGGTGAAGTTGTGCTTTGCATGTAAAACCTTTCGCGTGGTACATTCCGAGATTCGATCTGTTGGTAAGTGTATTCATGTCATGTGCTAATCATATTTGAAACCCTAACATGGGATTTCGAAGAGTAGATCTACTCATTGGTCGGGATTAGATTGTCATGTGCTCGAGCTCGAAAATTTCGAAGGTCTTGCTCGGACGTGGACTTATGAATCTAAGGAAACTGGCCAAGCCCATCTGTAAAATGAGAGGGCATGGGTGGACCGTCGGACCATGCGCTTACTGATCAGGTCTATTTGAGAGAGATGCGTGCATTGACATAGGTAATCTAATCAACCGTTAACTCAAAATTGACTTTTAGTGCAAATATTCCGCATAACATAATGAACCACGACAGGTACCAGCTTCCGGGTAACTTCATACCAACCTATTTATAATCACGGTCGTGATAATAATCTAGAGTCAACTGAGCAATAGCTCACAACGCAATGTTCGAAGAGTGGAGGTTGGTATTTTCAGCATGAATAGTGGAGGTCGTCATCAGCATCAATCATCATGT